>JBAKBP010036878.1:0-17950 GCA_037953745.1 Lithodes maja | reverse complement strand
AAACTGATTTAGGAATTTCAAGGGATGATGGTCCGTATAAATCGTCACTACCGGGCCGTAGGCTGGAACATAAACTTCGAAATGTTTGAGCGACAAAACGATAGCAAGAAGCTCCTTCTCTATAGTCGAGTAATTCCTTTGTGCCGAATTAAACTTGCGAGAAAAGAAGCTCACTGGGTGTTCCAAGCCCTCGGAATCAGTCTGCAGTAACACTGCCCCGGCACCCACACCGCTGGCATCAGTCGCCAGCTGAAAACTCCTGGAGAAGTCTGGGGCTCTCAAAATCGGATGTGTACACAGCAGGTGCTTGACTAGGTCGAAAGCCCTCTGACACTCCGCAGCCCAACAGAACTTCACTGACTTCGACAGTAGATCAGTTAACGGTGCTAAGACAGTAGAGTATCCCCGGATGAAGCGCCTATAATAGCCTATCATACCTAGGAACCGCATGACCTGGCGCTTAGTGGTGGGCCTGGGAAACATATTGATAGCCTGTATCTTGCTCAGGGGGGGGCACACCCGGCCTAACCCGACCATGAAGCCAAGATACTGCACAGTAGCCTTTACAAACTCGCACTTCCTCAGGTTCACCACCAGCCCAGCATCGTGCAACTTCCCAAACAGGGTCTCTAAGTGCCTTAGGTGATTTTCAAAATTGTCATCATACACTATCACGTCATCAAGGTAGACCGTGCAGTTAGGGATTTCGTCACAAATATCGTTCATCAGGTTCTGAAACGTGGCAGGTGCGTTCTTAAGCCCATAAGGCATTACGTTACATTGGTAGGTCTTGCCATCTACCACAAAACCACAAACTTGCTTAGCTCGGTCCGACAGGGGTACTTGCCAGTAGCCTTTTACAAGATCAATTTTAGTAAGGTACTTTGCATTCCCTATCTTGTCCACGCTGTCGTCAACTCGAGGCAAAGGGTAAGGGTTGGTAGTGGTCAAGCCATTTAGCCTACGAAAATCTATGCAGAACCGCACCTTGCCGTCAGGTTTTGGCTGCAACGTGACGGGTGATGTCCACTTCACATAACCTTCAGTGATCATCCCTCTCTCAACCATGTACTTTAACTCCTCCCGTAAAGCTGGCAACTTTACCGGGGGCACACGGTAGGGCACTGACTTGAAGGGCACATTATCACCGACGTCCACGTCGTGCGTTACCTGAGTAGTGAGACCTGGGTGTTCGGCGAAAACAGAGGGGTATGACCTGAACAGGCCTAGGACAGCAGCACCCTGGTGCTCAGGCAGGTGACTTACAGCTTGCCTAGCCTCTTGTTCAGTATTCCCCGCCCACTGTTCCGCGGAAATGACACAGTCCCAGCTATCCTCCTCAGCAGCATGACTGTCCCCACCTCCTTCTCCACCCTGGCCGCTGCAGGCCAGCACAGGGACAGTGAGAGGCTCTGAGGGGCGTCTCACATACTCTTTCATGAGGTTAACATGACATAACTGATGTTTTTTTCTACGGTCAGGTGTTGCAACGAGATAATCAAGGTCGGACAGTTTCTTAGCCACCACATACGGCCCAATAAACTTGGCAGAAAGGGGGTGTCCAGGCAAAGGTAAAAGCAACATTACCTCCTGACCCACCGAAAACTCCCGAAGCTTCACCTTGGCGTCATACTGGTGCTTCATGACCGCCTGTGCATTAACCAAGTTATTACCTGCCGCTGCCATGCAACCTATAAGTCTCTCCCGGCTCTCAAGGATATATTTAAGTACAGACCCCGGCTTCTCTTCGCCCTCCCAGATCTCTTTCACCATACTTAAAGGTCCTCTCACATTATGGCCAAAGACTAGTTGATTTGGACTGAACCCCAGGCTCTCTCCTGGGACTTCACGTGCAGCGAACAGAACATACGGCAGACCCAAATCCCAATCAGTGTCATGTTCTGCACAGTAACAGCGCAGCATACTCTTCAGGGTCGAGTGCCACCGCTCCAAGACTCCCTGACTCTCGGGATGGTAGGCTGACGACACTACAGAACATATACCGTGCAACTGAAGGGTTTGCTTGAACAATTTGGATGTAAAATTGCTCCCCTGGTCTGACTGCACCTCACGTGGAAATCCATAACGGGAACAGAACAATAATAAGTTTTTAACAACTGCCTTTGCCGAGCCGTTTCTCATGGGGTATGCGTCCGGGTATCTCGTAGCCACATCCATGATTGTCAACAGGAATTTATTGCCACTACTAGTAGGTGGGAAAGGGCCAACCAAATCTACTACAACTTTGCTGAACGGAGGCCCGGTGACAGGTATGGGAAACAAGGGTGCCTTCGGGATGGTCTGGTTAGGCTTCCCCGTTGTCTGGCAGGTCGCACACCCAGCCACCCATGCACAGACATCAGCCTTGACCCCAGGCCACCAGAAAAACCTGCCCAATGCCGCCAATGTTTTTGTTACCCCCAAATGACCCGCCACCGGCACATCATGCGCCAGACACAATAAGGACTCTCTATACTTATTTGGAACAACCACCTGGTCTACTACCCTCGCACCGCCCTCCCACTTCGATTTGGGGTCTAGAAATCTGCGGTACAATATCCTGTTGAGCCTAAAGAAATCTCCCGGCTTCGCATCCCCATCTTCCTCCAACTCTATGGCACCATTGCTATAACGAGCTAGGCTAGCGTCTTGCAGCTGCTGCTCACTAATGTCCCTGGGCGTCAATGCATCAAGATGGTTTTGTAATAAGACATTACCCCGGATAGTAGGCTCTACTGCCTTAGTGGCTCTCGCTACAGCTCTTGCCTCACGCGAAGTCTTACCCAACTCTGCCTTGTTACACACCATATCTGGGCCAGAGTCAACTCCCGTGTTTATTATAGGTCCAAGTACCGAATCACCGAGAAGTGCAGCAGAATCAATGTCCCTTTTCCTGCCCTTAGCAACCTTCTCCTGATCCTTCCTCCACTGTCCCCGAGGTTGAGTGCTAGGCTGTGCAGGAGCCGCAGAGCGAGATCGGGTTACCACACAGGCCATCTTATCCTGTTGGCACCTCCCAACCCATTCCCGATTCTCACCATCCACGTCGGCCGCCCTCTCGGCAACGACTAAGGGTGGAGTCCCGGAAGTGTTCACCGCAAAGTCGTTGCCGAGAAGAAGGTCGACGCCCTTGTGACGCATGTCGAGTATGAGCATGCTGTACAGAACGCCCAGTCAGGCCCCACCCTCGCTAGGATCGTCAGGGCAGGAACTTTGGCTGTAGTCTGTGTAGAGTTTCCTAACTCAGTTTATGTGAACCGTTGTACTATAAGTATTATCATTATGTATTTTGTTTTCTTCTAAGTCAACGAGTTCTATTTTATATCATTAGATATAAGTATTGTGTGTGGGATTTATATATATATAATGATGCGAAGAGAGAGAGAGTTATGTAACACCGACCAGTGAGCGCGCCACGAGGGGTAGGCCTAATTCCCCCCTCCCTCCCTCCTCAAGCGTGGGAAATCCTTTGTCGATCCCAGATTGAGAGAGAGAATGTGACGTCATGATTGCCGTTATGCTCGCTACGGGGCCGAGTATAAAAAGGGAGGTCTCGCCATTTTTAGATCAGAACTCATCAGGCAAAGCGACTTCTCATATCCCTTGCAACTATCCATATTCTTCCGACTGATGTGAACTTTCTCTACTCTCTGAACAGCCTATCTTCTTCTCTTCTCGTCCCTGTTTATAACCTCAATGACCCCTTTGGTGCAGATTTAGTCAGCCAAAGTATTATCGCTTGAGTTCTCACGAGATAAGTGCCTGTTAGATAGCCTATTTTTGGAAGGGTTAACTAGAATAGGATTGATTGATGTTTGTTGCACTCGTATATGCATTTCCCTGTGTGCGATTATTCATGTTCCTGTTTTCTGCTGGTTTAGGTAATGCTAGACTGGGATAGGGTTCCTCGAGTTGTGATTTCCTATGAGTGCTAGGTTGGTTGAACCAGCACAATTGCAACGGAGACGTGGGAAGCCTAGGGGGTCTTTTTGATTGTGTACCGTGGGAGTTTAGCACTGTGTTGCGAGTGAGGGCTTTTGCCTGTGCCACCCAACACTGTGCTATCTCATTTGCTTGACTTTGAGAGGATCGCCAGGAGAGAACCAGATACTAGTGATCTGGATCTCTCAAGAGAGCATCCCGTCAATTACCGTAATTTGGCCGCACAGTCTTAAGGACCTCGCTAGGCTACGAGCCGCTTGCTCAGCCATTGTCTCTTAACCTTAGATATCCCAGCTAGACTTTGCTCGACCAGCAGATACAGCATAGTATTGAAGCTTCTCCTTATGTATATTATTGTTTAAGCACTATTGATTTCATGTGTGGCACGCTTAGCTACTTCAGAGATTAGTGGCCCACGAGCACAATCTTAGTAGGCTATTGCCAGTGCATTGTCGGAGTACTTCTTCTTAATGTTTGCCATATCCTATTGCTTATTCTTATAATTCTTCTTATGTCAATTTAAAGCCTTTAATTACCAGTGAGTTATTCATTAAATTGCTGTTCAAAATCCGATACTTACTTCTTATGAGTATTCGAGAAGCATCTAACTTATCAGAAGATTCCTTGCTTGATGCTCGAGGACTATTGTTTAACGTAACGTAATAGTGCCGATCCGAAGTAGAGGGTGGAGGACTTCTTAAGTTCTTAGTTCAAGGGTGGATTACTTCGGCTTCGGCCAACACTATTCTTTAGTGTTGTAGTACTTTCTTCTTTGTTTGATTGTTGACCAGACTAGATAACTCCCGTCTTGTTATTAGTCTGTTGTGTGAAACGCTAGTACCGAGTTCTTGTATACCCCGTTATAGCAGATAGAACTCTGGAGGGTAGTGGCGTTTTTTGTTCGGCTGGCAGTACTCTGGGGTTGGGATCGTGTGTTTCCGTTGTGGCAGCGAGCCATACTCGAGTCCTGTGTAAGAGCCCTAGTGTACCTGAGTGCCCGGTCGTAACAAATGGCGACCTTGCTTAGGATTTTGTGAACAGTATAATTTTTTGCAGAGTTGTACAACATTTGTTTGTTCGTACTTTAGCGTACATATTGAAGAATATTTTTTTTTGTAAGGCAATTAGGAGAGCATTTAAGAGACTCCAGTTAATTTAGTAATTAGTGCTTACATAAGGGAGTTTAACACTTTTGTCTCGAGAATTTTTTGGTGAACTTCAGTATGTCGGGCCCTAGTACTGACGAGGAGCGAGAGATGCTAAGTGAGGAGGTGCCGTTAGTAACTAGTGAGGAGGATGCTAGACTTTTTGTGAGTAAGCAGTACCACGTGACGGAGGAGAGGCTGACTGGGGTGAATGTTTATGGCTTGCACCTGATAGCCAAGGTTTTGGGCAAATCCAATGTAGTAGGGATGTCCAAGGGGGAGCTGATTTCCTGGGTGTTGCGTGGGCGACATGGGGTTTCGGAGGAGAGGGCGTTTGGGGGGGTTCCTCCCCAGATCCCCTCTCACTCGACTCCCACAGTGCCGTCCACTCAGTTGCCGGAGGTTAGCACTCTCCCACAGAGGGATGAGCATTGGAAGATTGGAGTGCCCTCGGGCGGTGCGTATGGTGGTTCCCCAGTTCTTGCCCCCCCTCCTTCAGTAGTGGCAGCTCCCTCTTCCGGCCTGTCTCCTGAGATGATATTTAGACTTGAGCTTGCTAAAATTGAGTCTAGGAAGTATGAGATTGAGGCTGAGACTAGGAAGCATGAGATTGAGGTTAGGAGGCAGGAGGATGAGACCAGGAGGCATGAGGCTGAGGTTAGGAGGCACGAGGCTGAGCTTAGGTACGACTCAGAGAAATATTGTGCTCAAATAGATTTAGATAAGACTCGTGCAGAGTCGACAGGGATTCGGATGGGCCGTGAGGGCCAAGTAAGAGAACAGTCCTTGTCCCACTTAGTCAAGTTGGTGCCGGCATTTAGTGAAACTGAAGTCACAGAATTTTTTAATCGTTTTGAGAAGAAGTGTAGGGAGCATAATTGGCCTGAGGAGAAGTGGGCAGCTCTAGTCTCCTCCAGACTTACGGGTAAGGGTCTGAAGGCTTATGATGCACTGCCTTTAGAGTCTTGCATTGACTACCCAGTATTGAAGAGAGCTGTCCTACGGGCATACGAGTTGCAACCAGAAACATATCGATTGAAGTTTCGGGGTGTTACGAAGACTAGGGAGGCGACCTTTCTTGAACATGCCCGGGACTTAAAAGATGCACTTGCTAACTGGACACGTTCTGAGAAAGCTGAGACGGCCGAACAGTTGACTGAGCTGTTTCTGCTCGAGCAGTTTTATAAGTGTACTGGTGCAGATATGACTTTAACTATTAAAGAAAAGAACCCTAAAACTCTACAGGAGGCAGCTGAGATGGCTGACCTCCGGCTATCACTAATTCGTGGGTGCGGTTCTGCCCAGCGTAGTGAGGCAGGTAACAAGGGGCGTGACACCCCACCCCCCCGAGTTAGTGATATACATTATGCAAACAAGTACAAGAGCTATGATACCAAGACTGACCACAAGACTAACACCGTCCCATTTAAGAAGGGGCCGGGCCCTTCCCAGTACCAAGGGAAGCCCAGAGGGGAGTTGGAGTGTTATCTTTGTCATGAAAAGGGGCACTTTGCAAGAGTCTGTCCTAGCAAACCACCTACAGCAGCTGTGTCTTTGGCCTGCAACATTGGTGTGTCTCCGAAGTCTTCTGAGTTTGCCCGGGGCAGTTCGTCAGAGGCTGAGGCACAGCCAATGCAGAAGCACCTGGGAGGCTCGAACCCTGCTCAGGATGTTTTTTGCGACCATAGAGGACGGGGTTGCGTGATGTGGGCGGGGCGCAAGCATGGAGTAGAGGTCTTGCGTGATACGGGTGCTTCCCAGACTCTGATGAACAATTTGACTGGCTACCCTATAAATGCGGCTCGGGTGGTAGTGGTGCAGGGTATTAATGCAACTCGGTCATACCCGCTGGTGCGGTTGGAGTTGGAGGTGGATGGTGTGGCACGTGAATTGGATGTTGGGATTGTGGAGAAACTGCCAGTGGAGGGCGTCGACCTTCTTCTCGGCAACGACTTTGCAATGCCCGCTTCTGAGGTTCTACCCTTAGTCGTTGCCGAGAGGCCGGCCGACGTGAGTGGGGGAGAACGAGAGTGTGTCGAGCGGTGCCAGGCACAACCCATGGCGTGTGCTGTCACCCGAGCTCGAGCAGCTATAGTGTCACAGCCTAGTCCTCCGTCTTCAGACCAGCAGAGGAACGATCAACAGGAGGAGGCTAAAGCTGGAGTTGGTTTTAAGAGTTTTGACTCGGCGGCTCTCCTGGTTGATTCAGTATTAGCACCTATGTTAGAGTCTGGAGAGGCCCCAGGACCTGTCACAGCTAGTGAGGAGGTAGGGCCGGAAGAGACTCAGAGGCAGCAACGTTACACACAGAGAGAAAAAAGGGTTGCTCAGTTGGAGGATCCGGAAGTTCAGAAGTGTGGTAATGGTGCTGTCGAGATTAAACACGAGGACGGGGAAGCATGTCATGTGAACCTGGTGGAGGAGTTTGTGAGGCAACCACCTGCGCAGCCTACTGTCCCTGCGTTGGTCTGCCGCGGCCAAGGTGGAGAAGGAGAGGGGGGCAGTAGGGCACAGGTGGAGGAGAGTAGGGATTGTCATGTCTCGGCGAAGCAGTGGGCGGGGGACACGAGTCTGGTGGCTGTGGAAGTGCTAGAGCACCTGCCTGAGCAGCAGTGTGCAGCACTCCAGCACCAGCTCGGTTCATACCCCACTGGTCGTGCCGAGCCCCTGAGTCTCACAACTCGGGCGGTGCGAGATGTTCCGCAGGCAGGTCATGTGACTGTTAAAAGACCGTTAGCCTCGTTGTTTCGGTGGTTTAAGGTGGGCGACGAGGCTTTGGCATGGTTGCCAGGTCAGGGTCGACCCATGGCTGCCAAGGGTGGTGGTCAAAAGGAGGACATTGAGCAGATTGGTAAGGTCGGCTGTGGTATCGCAGTGCCCGGTCGTCGCATAGCCTCCCAATGCTGCTCTAGTCTAATGCAACAGCCCTACCATAGACCGACTGTATCTGGCCATGTCGCTGAAAGCGGTGATGCTGCGCAGGCAGATGTCGTCACAAGGAATGTGGGGGTGCGCATGTACGGTATCGGCGGGGAAGCCTTAGCAATAATGAACTGTGGGAGTGACTGCACAGGTGGTACTGATTGTCCCTCTCATGACCTGGCTGTTCTAGGGACGAAGGTGGAGAAGGAGGGAGACTACAGGTTAGAAGCTGCGGTCTCGGCTGGGTTGTGGGAGGGCACTAGGCATGTTGTTCGTGGAGACAGTGCAAGGCAGTTATTTACTAGGCTATGGCAGTACTTTCGCATGTTTGTTGCTTCTCCAGGCCTGATGTACGGGGTAGAATCCGACATGCAGGCTGGAGATAGTGCAAGGCTCAGTTTAATTCCCTGCCGTATAAATCCTGCTCGACAGCCTGTGGTGCAAGCAGAGCTGGATTACGTGTGGACGAAGGATCTGAGGGATAAGGAATGTCGTGAGTGGTCGTTGCTTGTAACTTTGTCCGAGCGTGCTAAAGAGGTATGTGGTTTTGTTGTGGACGGGAGTACCTACCAGTGCAATGTTGTGCCTGACGGACTTAAGAATGCACCAGCAACGTGTCAGAGCCTGATGAATGAAAGTGAAAAGGACAATGATGCGCTGGGGCATTTCGAGATCTATGTTCCAGCCTATGGTCCGGTCGGTGTAGTTTACCCAGATCATTACCCTCTCGAGATCTTGGACCAGTTTCACAATCGGAATATGAGGCTGACCAGGTGGTCACTAAGGTTATTGGTATATAACCTGGACATAAGCCATATTGCCGGTTGTGACAACGAGGTTGCATGTGGTCGTTCAGGGGTATATGATCCTGGGTAGATTGACACACGGGTAGCCTCCTGCTTTGGTTTGAGTAGTATTTTGCGCTTGGTGCTTGTTGGCTCGCGGTTGTAGCCCAGCGTATTGGGTCGTAAAGCAGGAGTTGAGCGTTTGGTATAGAAGAAAATAGGCTGCCCTTATAGTGCAGCCGGAAAAAAACATATTAAAATATAAAAATCATATAAAAACTCTTTTCTTTTTGATATAGATAATTGTATAAGTTTGTCATAGCCTATAGTGTTTGAGTAGTCCACGAACTATCAAACGGCTGAGCTGCTGTAAGCTCGCTCTGGGAGCATGATATTATGTCTTTTACTATTGTTTGGAGGAGTTATGAAATGTGAATTTTTTTTTATAAGATGTGTTTTAGTGATAAACTCAGCGTTGTTTTAGTGCCATGCGGTCGCTGGGTGTGAGGGGTTTGATGGGGTTCTGTATATCAGATTTTAGCTCAGGGTCGAGCAAGTAAAATCTTGGGGGAGGTGTGACGCATGTCGAGTATGAGCATGCTGTACAGAACGCCCAGTCAGGCCCCACCCTCGCTAGGATCGTCAGGGCAGGAACTTTGGCTGTAGTCTGTGTAGAGTTTCCTAACTCAGTTTATGTGAACCGTTGTACTATAAGTATTATCATTATGTATTTTGTTTTCTTCTAAGTCAACGAGTTCTATTTTATATCATTAGATATAAGTATTGTGTGTGGGATTTATATATATATAATGATGCGAAGAGAGAGAGAGTTATGTAACACCGACCAGTGAGCGCGCCACGAGGGGTAGGCCTAATTCCCTCCTCCCTTCCTCCCTTTCAGCGCGTGGGAAGTTCTTTGTCAATCCCAGATTGAGAGAGCGAATGTGACGTCATGATTGCCGTTATGCTCGCTACGGGGCCGAGTATAAAAAGGGAGGTCTCGCCATTTTTAAATCAGAACTCATCAGGCAAAGCGACCTCTCATATCCCTTGCAACTATCGATATTCTTCCGACTGATGTGAACTTTCTCTACTCTCTGAACAGCCTACCTTCTTCTCTTCTCGTCCCTGTTTATAACCTCAATGACCCCCTTTGGTGCAGATTTAGTCAGCCAAAGTATTATCGCTTGAGTTCTCACGAGATAAGTGCCTGTTAGATAGCCTATTTTTGGAAGGGTTAACTAGAATAGGATTGATTGATGTTTGTTGCACTCGTATATGTATTTCCCTGTGTACTATTATTCATGTTCCTGTTTTCTGCTGGTTTAGGTAATGCTAGACTGGGATAGGGTTCCTCGAGTTGTGATTTCCTATGAGTGCTAGGTTGGTTGAACCAGCACAATTGCAACGGAGACGTGGGAAGCCTAGGGGGTCTTTTTGATTGTGTACCGTGGGAGTTTAGCACTGTGTTGCGAGTGAGGGCTTTTGCCTGTGCCACCCAACACTGTGCTATCTCATTTGCTTGACTTTGAGAGGATCGCCAGGAGAGAACCAGATACTAGTGATCTGGATCTCTCAAGAGAGCATCCCGTCAATTACCGTAATTTGGCCGCACAGTCTTAAGGACCTCGCTAGGCTACGAGCCGCTTGCTCAGCCATTGTCTCTTAACCTTAGATATCCCAGCTAGACTTTGCTCGACCAGCAGATACAGCATAGTATTGAAGCTTCTCCTTATGTATATTATTGTTTAAGCACTATTGATTTCATGCGTGGCACGCTTAGCTACTTCAGAGATTAGTGGCCCACGAGCACAATCTTAGTAGGCTATTGCCAGTGCATTGTCGGAGTACTTCTTCTTAATGTTTGCCATATCCTATTGCTTATTCTTATAATTCTTCTTATGTCAATTTAAAGCCTTTAATTACCAGTGAGTTATTCATTAAATTGCTGTTCAAAATCCGATACTTACTTCTTACGAGTATTCGAGAAGCATCTAACTTATCAGAAGATTCCTTGCTTGATGCTCGAGGACTATTGTTTAACGTAACGTAATAGTGCCGATCCGAAGTAGAGGGTGGAGGACTTCTTAAGTTCTTAGTTCAAGGGTGGATTACTTCGGCTTCGGCCAACACTATTCTTTAGTGTTGTAGTACTTTCTTCTTTGTTTGATTGTTGACCAGACTAGATAACTCCCGTCTTGCTATTAGTCTGTTGTGTGAAACGCTAGTACCGAGTTCTTGTATACCCCGTTATAGCAGATAGAACTCTAGAGGGTAGTGGCGTTTTTTGTTCGGCTGGCAGTACTCTGGGGTTGGGATCGTGTGTTTCCGTTGTGGCAGCGAGCCATACTCGAGTCCTGTGTAAGAGCCCTAGTGTACCCGAGTGCCCGGTCGTAACACCTTCCAAAAATAGGCTATCTAACAGGCACTTATCTCGTGAGAACTCAAGCGATAATACTTTGGCTGACTAAATCTGCACCAAAGGGGTCATGGAGGTTAAACAGGGACGAGAAGAGAAGAAGATAGGCTGTTCAGAGAGTAGAGAAAGTTCACATCAGTCGGAAGAATATGGATAGTTGCAAGGGATATGAGAAGTCGCTTTGCCTGATGAGTTCTGAGTAAAACATGGCGAGACCTCCCTTTTTATACTCGGCCCTCTAGCGGCATATCTCAAACTACTTAAGGACCGCCCACTGGCAATCATGACGTCATATTCTCTCTCAATCTGGGATCGACAAAAAACTTCCCACGCGCTGAAAGGGAGGAAGGGAGGAGGGAGGAGGGAATTAGGCCTATCTGCCCGCGTGGCGCACTCACTGGTCCCCGTTACGTAATATCTCTCTCTCTCTCCTCTCATCATTACATATAAGTCCCACACACAATACTTATAACTAATGATATAAAATAGAACTCGTTGACTCAGATGAAAACAAAATACATATTTATAATACTTATAGTACAACGGCTCACATAAACTAAGTTAGGAAACTCTACACAGACTACAGCCAAAGTTCCTGCCCTGACGATCCTAGCGAGAGTGGGGCCTGACTGGGCGTTCTGTACAGCATGCTCATACTCGACATGCGTCACAGTAGCGGAAATAAAACAATCTTATCATATCTACAGTAGCCTACATGTAACATTCTACCATATTCCTTCCCAAGCTTCATAAAATCGTCTATAAGTAGCGGAAATAAAACAATCTTATCATATCTACAGTAGCCTACATGTAACATTCTACCATATTCCTTCCCAAGCTTCATAAAATCGTAATAGCGGAAATAAAACAATCTTATCATATCTACAGTAGCCTACATGTAACATTCGACCATATTCCTTCCCAAGCTTCATAAAATCGTCTATAAGTAGCGGAAATAAAACAATCTTATCATATCTACAGTAGCCTACATGTAACATTCTACCATATTCCTTCCCAAGCTTCATAACATCGTCTATAAGTAGCGGAAATAAAACAATCTTATCATATCTACAGTAGCCTACATGTAACATTCTACCATATTCCTTCCCAAGCTTCATAAAATCGTTTATAAGTAGCGGAAATAAAACAATCTTATCATATCTACAGTAGCCTACATGTAACATTCTACCATATTCCTTCCCAAGCTTCATAAAATCGTCTATAAGTAGCGGAAATAAAACAATCTTATCATATCTACAGTAGCCTACATGTAACATTCTACCATATTCCTTCCCAAGCTTCATAAAATCGTCTATAAGTAGCGGAAATAAAACAATCTTATCATATCTACAGTAGCCTACATGTAACATTCTACCATATTCCTTCCCAAGCTTCATAAAATCGTCTATAAGTAGCGGAAATAAAACAATCTTATCATATCTACAGTAGCCTACATGTAACATTCTACCATATTCCTTCCCAAGCTTCATAAAATCGTCTATAAGTAGCGGAAATAAAACAATCTTATCATATCTACAGTAGCCTACATGTAACATTCTACCATATTCCTTCCCAAGCTTCATAAAATCGTCTATAAGTAGCGGAAATAAAACAATCTTATCATATCTACAGTAGCCTACATGTAACATTCTACCATATTTCTTCCCAAGCTTCATAAAATCGTCTATAAGTAGCGGAAATAAAACAATCTTATCATATCTACAGTAGCCTACATGTAACATTCTACCATATTCCTTCCCAAGCTTCATAAAATTGTCTATAAATAGCGGAAATAAAACAATCTTATCATATCTACAGTAGCCTACATGTAACATTCTACCATATTCCTTCCCAAGCTTCATAAAATCGTCTATAAGTAGCGGAAATAAAACAATCTTATCATATCTACAGTAGCCTACATGTAACATTCTACCATATTCCTTCCCAAGCTTCATAAAATCGTCTATAAGTAGCGGAAATAAAACAATCTTATCATATCTACAGTAGCCTACATGTAACATTCTACCATATTCCTTCCCAAGCTTCATAAAATCGTCTATAAGTAGCGGAAATAAAACAATCTTATCATATCTACAGTAGCCTACATGTAACATTCTACCATATTCCTTCCCAAGCTTCATAAAATCGTCTATAAGTAGCGGAAATAAAACAATCTTATCATATCTACAGTAGCCTACATGTAACATTCTACCATATTCCTTCCCAAGCTTCATAAAATCGTCTATAAGTAGCGGAAATAAAACAATCTTATCATATCTACAGTAGCCTACATGTAACATTCTACCATATTCCTTCCCAAGCTTCATAAAATCGTCTATAAGTAGCGGAAATAAAACAATCTTATCATATCTACAGTAGCCTACATGTAACATTCTACCATAAACCTTCCCGAGCTTCATAAAATCGTCTATAAGTAGCGGAAATAAAACAATCTTATCATATCTACAGTAGCCTACATGTAACATTCTACCATATTCCTTCCCGAGCTTCATAAAATCGTCTATAATTAGCGGAAATAAAACAATCTTATCATATCTACAGTAGCCTACATGTAACATTCTACCATATTCCTTCCCGAGCTTCATAAAATCGTCTATAAGTAGCGGAAATAAAACAATCTTATCATATCTACGGTAGCCTACATGTAACATTCTACCATAACCCTTCCCGAGCTTCATAACATCGTCTATAAGTAGCGGAAATAAAACCATCTTATCATATCTACAGTAGCCTACATGTAACATTCTACCATATTCCTTCCCAAGCTTCATAAAATCGTCTAGAAGTAGCGGAAATAAAACAATCTTATCATATCTACAGTAGCCTACATGTAACATTCTACCATATTCCTTCCCGAGCTTCATAAAATCGTCTATAAGTAGCGGAAATAAAACAATCTTATCATATCTACAGTAGCCTACATGTAATATTCTACCATATTCCTTCCCAAGCTTCATAAAATCGTCTATAAGTAGCGGAAATAAAACAATCTTATCATATCTACAGTAGCCTACATGTAACATTCTACCATATTCCTTCCCAAGCGTCATAAAATCGTCTATAAGTAGCGGAAATAAAACAATCTTATCATATCTACAGTAGCCAACATGTAACATTCTACCATATTCCTTCCCAAGCTTCATAAAATCGTCTATAAGTAGCGGAAATAAAACAATCTTATCATATCTACAGTAGCCTACATGTAACATTCTACCATATTCCTTCCCAAGCTTCATAAAATCGTCAAAAAGTAGCGGAAATAAAACAATCTTATCATATCTACAGTAGCCTACATGTAACATTCTACCATATTCCTTCCCAAGCTTCATAAAATCGTCTATAAGTAGCGGAAATAAAACAATCTTATCATATCTACAGTAGCCTACATGTAACATTCTACCATATTCCTTCCCAAGCTTCATAAAATCGTCTATAAGTAGCGGAAATAAAACAATCTTATCATATCTACAGTAGCCTACATGTAACATTCTACCATATTCCTTCCCAAGCTTCATAAAATCGTCTATAAGTAGCGGAAATAAAACAATCTTATCATATCTACAGTAGCCTACATGTAACATTCTACCATATTCCTTCCCAAGCTTCATAAAATCGTCTATAAGTAGCGGAAATAAAACAATCTTATCATATCTACAGTAGCCTACATGTAACATTCTACCATATTCCTTCCCAAGCTTCATAAAATCGTCTATAAGTAGCGGAAATAAAACAATCTTATCATATCTACAGTAGCCTACATGTAACATTCTACCATATTCCTTCCCAAGCTTCATAAAATCGTCTATAAGTAGCGGAAATAAAACAATCTTATCATATCTACAGTAGCCTACATGTAACATTCTACCATATTCCTTCCCAAGCTTCATAAAATCGTCTATAAGTAGCGGAAATAAAACAATCTTATCATATCTACAGTAGCCTACATGTAACATTCTACCATATTCCTTCCCAAGCTTCATAAAATCGTCTATAAGTAGCGGAAATAAAACAATCTTATCATATCTACAGTAGCCTACATGTAACATTCTACCATATTCCTTCCCAAGCTTCATAAAATCGTCTATAAGTAGCGGAAATAAAACAATCTTATCATATCTACAGTAGCCTACATGTAACATTCTACCATATTCCTTCCCAAGCTTCATAAAATCGTCTATAAGTAGCGGAAATAAAACAATCTTATCATATCTACAGTAGCCTACATGTAACATTCTACCATATTCCTTCCCAAGCTTCATAAAATCGTCTATAAGTAGCGGAAATAAAACAATCTTATCATATCTACAGTAGCCTACATGTAACATTCTACCATATTCCTTCCCAAGCTTCATAAAATCGTCTATAAGTAGCGGAAATAAAACAATCTTATCATATCTACAGTAGCCTACATGTAACATTCTACCATATTCCTTCCCAAGCTTCATAAAATCGTCTATAAGTAGCGGAAATAAAACAATCTTATCATATCTACAGTAGCCTACATGTAACATTCTACCATATTCCTTCCCAAGCTTCATAAAATCGTCTATAAGTAGCGGAAATAAAACAATCTTATCATATCTACAGTAGCCTACATGTAACATTCTACCATATTCCTTCCCAAGCTTCATAAAATCGTCTATAAGTAGCGGAAATAAAACAATCTTATCATATCTACAGTAGCCTACATGTAACATTCTACCATATTCCTTCCCAAGCTTCATAAAATCGTCTATAAGTAGCGGAAATAAAACAATCTTATCATATCTACAGTAGCCTACATGTAACATTCTACCATATTCCTTCCCAAGCTTCATAAAATCGTCTATAAGTAGCGGAAATAAAACAATCTTATCATATCTACAGTAGCCTACATGTAACATTCTACCATATTCCTTCCCAAGCTTCATAAAATCGTCTATAAGTAGCGGAAATAAAACAATCTTATCATATCTACAGTAGCCTACATGTAACATTCTACCATATTCCTTCCCAAGCTTCATAAAATCGTCTATAAGTAGCGGAAATAAAACAATCTTATCATATCTACAGTAGCCTACATGTAACATTCTACCATATTCCTTCCCAAGCTTCATAAAATCGTCTATAAGTAGCGGAAATAAAACAATCTTATCATATCTACAGTAGCCTACATGTAACATTCTACCATATTCCTTCCCAAGCTTCATAAAATCGTCTATAAGTAGCGGAAATAAAACAATCTTATCATATCTACAGTAGCCTACATGTAACATTCTACCATATTCCTTCCCAAGCTTCATAAAATCGTCTATAAGTAGCGGAAATAAAACAATCTTATCATATCTACAGTAGCCTACATGTAACATTCTACCATATTCCTTCCCAAGCTTCATAAAATCGTCTATAAGTAGCGGAAATAAAACAATCTTATCATATCTACAGTAGCCTACATGTAACATTCTACCATATTCCTTCCCAAGCTTCATAAAATCGTCTATAAGTAGCGGAAATAAAACAATCTTATCATATCTACAGTAGCCTACATGTAACATTCTACCATATTCCTTCCCAAGCTTCATAAAATCGTCTATAAGTAGCGGAAATAAAACAATCTTATCATATCTACAGTAGCCTACATGTAACATTCTACCATATTCCTTCCCAAGCTTCATAAAATCGTCTATAAGTAGCGGAAATAAAACAATCTTATCATATCTACAGTAGCCTACATGTAACATTCTACCATATTCCTTCCCAAGCTTCATAAAATCGTCTATAAGTAGCGGAAATAAAACAATCTTATCATATCTACAGTAGCCTACATGTAACATTCTACCATATTCCTTCCCAAGCTTCATAAAATCGTCTATAAGTAGCGGAAATAAAACAATCTTATCATATCTACAGTAGCCTACATGTAACATTCTACCATATTCCTTCCCAAGCTTCATAAAATCGTCTATAAGTAGCGGAAATAAAACAATCTTATCATATCTACAGTAGCCTACATGTAACATTCTACCATATTCCTTCCCAAGCTTCATAAAATCGTCTATAAGTAGCGGAAATAAAACAATCTTATCATATCTACAGTAGCCTACATGTAACATTCTACCATATTCCTTCCCAAGCTTCATAAAATCGTCTATAAGTAGCGGAAATAAAACAATCTTATCATATCTACAGTAGCCTACATGTAACATTCTACCATATTCCTTCCCAAGCTTCATAAAATCGTCTATAAGTAGCGGAAATAAAACAATCTTATCATATCTACAGTAGCCTACATGTAACATTCTACCATATTCCTTCCCAAGCTTCATAAAATCGTCTATAAGTAGCGGAAATAAAACAATCTTATCATATCTACAGTAGCCTACATGTAACATTCTACCATATTCCTTCCCAAGCTTCATAAAATCGTCTATAAGTAGCGGAAATAAAACAATCTTATCATATCTACAGTAGCCTACATGTAACATTCTACCATATTCCTTCCCAAGCTTCATAAAATCGTCTATAAGTAGCGGAAATAAAACAATCTTATCATATCTACAGTAGCCTACATGTAACATTCTACCATATTCCTTCCCAAGCTTCATAAAATCGTCTATAAGTAGCGGAAATAAAACAATCTTATCATATCTACAGTAGCCTACATGTAACATTCTACCATATTCCTTCCCAAGCTTCATAAAATCGTCTATAAGTAGCGGAAATAAAACAATCTTATC
>JBAKBP010036877.1:12500-17951 GCA_037953745.1 Lithodes maja | reverse complement strand
GTACTTCTTATGCGGTTCAATTAGCATAACAATATCGTAGAATAATTCACTTAAGTACTTCCTTGTATATAAGGCGCGTCACTAGTACTTTTAGGATTTCACTGGTATAAATAAATATGATTTTACATTAAGTACTTTCCTTAATTATTGGATATCACTAGTACTTCTTATGTGTTTCAAATAGCATATAAATATTATAAAATAATTAAATTAAGTACTTCCTTTTATCTATAAGGTGCATCAATAGTACTTTTTGAAGGTTTTCACTATGTATTATATCATTAAGCACCCTGTAGTCTTCTGGTGAGGATCTTGGCCGTGGTGGTGGTCCTGACGTGGCTGTGGACAATGGATGGAGACTCAAACTCTTGGGTGTTAGGTATTAAATAGTATGTACAATATGCCAGTGCATCTTGTAGAGGGGTGATTCCATTAGGATCACCATCTTGAGCTGTGTTTCCTCGCAGACAGACGAATTTCCAGGGCACACATCAACTTCCTCTGAAATTCGTTGCAGGCAGACATAAAACTCAGCAAATGACTCTCCTTCAAGCTGTCTGTAACTTAAGAGTTCTCGTCGACGAAATGCCTCATTCCTTACCCCTTGATGTGAATCTACAGGGCGTCCAACACCTCATCAACCGTCATGTCAGTGGAAGGGGCGAACTGAAGGGTGTGTTCTAAGATGCGCTGTGTCTCAAGGGTAAGACACATGCGAAGCTGAATCATCTGCTTTGCCGGAGGTAGTTTGGAGAGGTCCACCATTACTGCATAGTCGTTCCAGCGACGTCTCTACTCTCGAAACATTTTAAAGGTGGCGTTTGAAGGGAGGACTTGTTGCTGCTGAAATGATCGGCCATGGGCCGTGGAGGGGTCTGCATAGATCCTGGAAGGGGCCAACAGTTGAATTAAAGCTTGGAATTTAGCATTCTCCTCTTTTTGTCTGATAGCATCCTCTTGTCTCCTTAGGTCCTCAGCCTCTCTTCTCACTAGCTCATCGTGCTTCCTAGAATCCTCCAGATAACTGATGAACTGTAGGAAATCGGCCCCAGAAGGAGCTGAGGGAGTAGTTGGGGGGTGAGGAGTGAGGTGAGGTGGAATGATAATAGATAGTCGTGCCTGTTCATCTTCCTGGTCCAACATCATCTTAGCTGGGTGACAGACAGACAGGAAGGTAACAAAAAAAATAAAAGAAACCCCCACTGGAATAATTTTCCTGGGAAATAACAGAGTTCTTGCTCATAAAAGTTGCTGATAACTAGTGCAGGCGTGTGACTGTGTGCAACGGGCCCGGTGCGTAAATGCGTAGGTGTGTTCTCACTCCGTCCTCCTCACTACGGTCCTCAGTGTGGCTCCGGCAGTGGTGAGGGAAGGATGTGCTGCCTTTTGCTCTCGCCTCTTGATGCGGGTTAACGCTTTTCAAATGCGTACCCAGGCTTGCACACAAAGCACTGCACTAGTAATGCACAACACTTCACTGGTCACTCTGTACATCAAGGGGGCACTGAACACTGTATTCCAAAGGTAGAATCAGGGTGTTCACTTCACAAACTTGTTTGGTGTGCAGGAAGGAATATGGCGACATTAAAACCAACTTTTAACTCCGTAATATACACACTGCGGCATGTAGAGGGGTGGTCCTAACTGCTATGCAGGCTACACAGTGCACTTATCGTAATGGTGGGATAAGTAAACACTGGTAAAACTTGAAGTAGGTTCTTATTATAGGAGAGAGTTGGGATACACCGATAGAGCGTCTGTATAGGGGAAAGATGCCTCGCTATCTACTTGTCAACTTGTCTACTTGACCCCTAGCGGGAATATATCATAACACTCACAATTGCCATATAGGGTTATATGATATAATTCTTATAAGTGAGTGCCTGTAAATACTATGGTGCATATTCATTATAAAGAGGTGTTATATATAGATACTGATGCACATATAGACCTGGAGCACTTATTTATCATATACATACACATCTGTACAGTATTATCGAGCTAACATAGAGAGTGCACTCTAACTATTCTGATTGTTATAAGAGTTTTGATGCAGACTTTCCAGTACTCTTGAGTGTTGGGCCTTGAATGTCATGTACAAAATGCCAGTGCATTTGTAACATGTCATCGAACTAACGTAAGAGGGTTGTTTGTAACGCAACGTCTCTTAACTGTTCTGACCGTTATAAGAGTCTTTCAATGACTGAGTTGACTTAATTTTGGGCCTTTTCCAACAGACGTACCCCCAGAACCAGTGCCTGGGATTCTGTACCGGATGGACTCTCTTTGCAGAGTGCCATTATGCAGCGTTGCTACAGTATCTCGCAGAGCCCTGCCTTTCCAGAATCCAGCCAGTGCGTGAGCTTCTAGTAAGACGGGAGGTGGTTTACTACCAATAAAGCGTTTGACAAATCGGCATTCTTTATAGACAGTAACGGCAGATATCAAGGTAGAGGAACGGATATTAGAGGAACGGATATCCAGTGAGATCTAATAACAAATTCCTTTGATCAGCCCAGATCTTAAATAAGATTGAAAGTAGAGCTTAACAACCAGTGCTGTCAGAGATATACTTCAATATTAAACCCAAATCTGCCAGCTGTTATCTACCTTCCAGTGAGGGTAGTTAATAGCTTTCCAACTATAAAGAACTTAACTTTGTCTGTCATAGTCATACCTCTTTCTGCGTTCCTCCTGGTGTTCCTTCTCTGGCTAATAAGGGCACATGTGTGGGGGGGGGGGAGATCCTGGGGTGTTTGGGGTAGTCCCTCCTGGCCTCACGATCATAGTGGTGATGCGGCTTGGAGGAAGAAGGGGGCGTGGAGATACGATGTTTATGGAGTCTTTTTGTTGTCTTCCTTTCCTTTGCTGCTTTTCTTCTCTTTTGTGTGTCAGGGTTGTTTACTGCAACTGTTATATTCTAGCCAGGTGTTGGAGGGAGTGCGAAAGCTATTGTAGTGACTCTGGCACATCTTGGTGGTGTGGCGGTTACAGCTTCCTTTCTCGAGGGTGTGGTGGGAAGCGCAAGAAAAGTGCTTGACAGTGGTGGCCTGATGTTTATTTTCTTCATTATGTTATGTATAAATTGGTGTTCAGATCCAATCAGCTACAAATAAAAAAAAATACATATTATGTATTTATTATTATATCGCTGATTTGATCTGAACATCAAATTAAATTAATATTATTTTTGCATTTAGAAATTGTTAGAGCTCACAAACATTTATCAGTAGCTATACAAGGTGCAGGGAATAAAGCAGTAGTTTGCGGTGGTTGGTCAGTGCTATGGTTTACGATATTTATTATCTGTACGGATAAGGCATTAACCCTTTCACGCATTTATGACGCGGAGGTTGCCAGATTAGCAATAAGAAATAGAGTTCTCTCACTCTTATAATTACCTCTCCAAAATTAGTTTTCTGCCCACAGCTAACTCAAAGACAACTGCAGAGGTTGAAGTAACTACACTAAAGGTTTCTAAATACCCCTGATGGTAACAAAGGCTTTAAAGTATCCCCAATAGGCTCAAATTCGCGTCATATGTCGGAGAGGGTTAACATGTGAGAATCCACCTCACATACCCGACCTCACGTGAGAAGGGCTCTCTACTTAGCTCAGATTCTGGATTTGGTAGATAAAAGGTAAAATACACCAAAATCTGTCACTTTCAACATTGGGAAAGACACTTGTTGCATGCAGCTTTACCTATTGTCTTCTTCATGCACATAGGAAAAACAGAAGATATGAAGCAGAGAAGGACAATAGTATGGGTCATGTTGTATAATTTTGTTAAGGGAGTGGGTGTTATTATGCAAGACTCCACCTCACAAACCCAACTGGACGTCAGAAGGACTGAAACCCTCCCCGTCCTCGCTGGTGTATCTTCTACTCTCACTCTCCCTAATGCTTGTATCATTGGATGCTCGTCTACGTCCGCTCCGAGGCTCATGATTAAATGCTCCTTACACGGTTCCCTGGTCATTGTCTCTTTAGCCCTCTCTCTCTCTCTCTCTCTCTCTCTCTCTCTCTCTCTCTCTCTCTCTCTCTCTCTCTCGGCTTTTATGTACCCCTCCCTCTGCCCCCATCCCCCCTCCCCCACTTCTCCTTCTAAACAATCATATCTAATGCTCTTTATCTCTGTTTCTCTCTCCTTATCTCTCTCTCTCCCTCTCTTTCTCTGTAGTAGTTACTATATGTATATATATATATATATATATATATCTATTGCCCGACGCCGTGATCCCCGAAGGGGTGGCCACGAACGAACCGCCCCCATGCACCTCTGTCCCCAGTCAGTCGACGCCCCTCCTCCCAACCAGCACCGCCTTCGTTCATGTAGTTCCTCACTCCATCCTTCCACCTCATATTCGGTCTACCTCTCCCCCTCTGTCCCTCCACCTCGCTCTCGTACACCCTCTTAGTCATTCTCTCGCTTTCCATACGTTCCATATGGCCGAACCATCTCAAGTTGTTCCTTTTCACACTTTCCAGCACATCTACCTCCACACCACACCTCCTTCTTACTTCCTCATTAGTCTGTCTATCCCTCCATGTAACTCCGCACGCACTCCTTAAGTAATTCATTTCCACTGCTCTCACTCTTGGTCTGAGTCTCTCAACCAACGTCCATGCTTCGCTTCCGTAAGTCAGTGTCGGGATTACCACACTGTCATGCAAGGACTTCTTCACTTCCATACTGACCACCCTATTTCTTGTTACTGCTTTTATCGTTCCTACAACCCTCTTCCCCTGTTGTACCCTCTCCCGCACCTCTTCATCCATAGTCCCATCTTTACTCAACACACTGCCCAGATACTTAAAAGAGTTGACGATCTCCATAGCCTGACCGTTCAGCTTCACCTCACACTCTGTGACTTCACCCCTTTCGAAGACCATAACCTTGCTCTTCCCCGTATTTACCTTCAAATTCCGTTTTTCGCACACTGTTCCAAACTCATTTACCAGACCCTGCAACTCCCATTCATTATCACTCATCAGAACTGTATCATCCGCAAACAGCAGTATAGGTAGCTTCCACTCAATTCCCTCCCTTTTCAGCGATACACCAACATCCACTGCTCTTGATAGTATTTCTTTCATAACTCCATCCATATATACAGTAAACAACCACGGGGACATCACACACCCCTGTTTCAAACCAACATTCAGGTCAAAGAACTCGCTCTGCTCACTCTCCACACGTACTGCCGCCTTTGCACCCTCATACATGCTCTTCACTGCTTTCAGCAACTTGCCCTCTACTCCGTATATTCTAAGTACTTTCCACAAACCTTCTCTATCCACTCTGTCATAGGCCTTCTCCAAGTCCATAAAGGCAACATACACCTTTTGTTTCTTCTCCAGATACTTCTCCACAACACAATTCAGGGTAAAAATCTGATCTATATATATGTATATATATATATATATATATATATATATATATATATA
>JBAKBP010036877.1:0-10000 GCA_037953745.1 Lithodes maja | reverse complement strand
CATTCGGTAACTTAAATATGTAACTTATGGTAAGGCCTTCTCTAATTTGTCATGAAATATCATGCTGGGTGAGTTTTCGAAGCCTTGTGTTTTTCTGTATTTTCATCCACCAGAATGCTGTTTATTGTAATGTATCATATGGCAATGGAAAGAGGAATATTTATAGTACATGATAAAACAAAACAAAATGTAAATAAATCGAAATATGAAAGTGTAAATGAGTCCGGAATACAATTATTTCCCATGCAATTGTCTTCACACCGTCCTAGCTCTAAATTGTGAGTGATGACCATATATTTTTGTTTTGCTCAAATAATTGTATTTTTTCTCATCTTTCCAAATCTGAAAACATAAATTGTTTATCTTCAATAGTTCTCAAGTAGTGACCGAAAAAAAAAATATGATTTTGATTGATATGGTTTATAATATTTTCGATTTATTTCGTTGCTACGAAGTGTATGGTTTTAAATTTAGGCTGTATGAATACGGCAAATAATGCTGATGAGTATAAAACAAACTAGAAGTTCCTACGACAAATACTTTTTGCGCTATGAATATTTGAAATGAAGAGCCAAAATGCGAATATTTACGCTTCACCCGTCTCTTTTCCGCCGATGCTAGCCGGGTTCCGAGCTGTTCCCCACCTCGGCGTTGGTTTATTTGCTCGGATACGTATATAACTGTTTATATCACCGTCATCGGAAAATTATGCTCTTTCTAATGGTGAAAACAAAAATAATATAGCGTAATTGGTTCGCGAGCTGTGCGCAATTGTTTCCATGCACTGTTATTGTTTTGTAAATATATGCGAATGTTTTTACAGTTGTTTATCTTTGCTACAATATACAACACTTTTATATAATTTTCCTTGCCAATAATTGTATAATGTTCATAGAAGAAATGTCAGTCATGAAGGTTGTCAATTTTACTTACCTGATAGGGCCACAACCCTTTCCAACGAGAAGGGAAATGGCTCCTGGGTTGACACTGAAAAAACAAAACAAGAAAGCCTGGTTATCATCAAGTAATAAATTCAGAAATAATTATATTGTACACACAAATAAAGTAATATATAAATATATAAATATATATATATATATATATATATATATATATATATATATATACAAGGTGTCAAACAAAATATAATGAATGGTAACAAAAATGTGTGTATGTGGGTGTGGGTATATATACAGTATATACAAGGTGTCATAAATAAATATATATATATATATATACAAGATGTCATAAATATATATATATATATATATATATATATATATATATATATATATATATATAAATACAAGGTGTCATAAATCTATCTATCTATATGCTCAGGCCCAATCCCCATTTTGGGGGTAGCCATAAAATATATATATATATATATATATATATATATATATATATATATATATATATACAAGGTGTCAAACCACAGAAATATGCAGATTTCCAAGCCACCCATTTGACTCGTTATTTTTTTAGAGTGGTTTCCCCAGGAGGCCTATATCCACTTTGATGATGAAGGTAGGTAAATGTAGGTGGGTGAATGTCGGTGGGTGAATGTCGGTGGGTGAATGTCGGTGGGTGAACGAAGGTGGGTGAATGAAGGTGGGTGAATGAAGCCGGGTGAATGAAGAAGAGAAATGGAGAAGAGAAATGAATGAATCAATGAATGAATGATTGTACACGGCTCCTGACTATAGGACACCTGCATTGTGACGATGGAAAAGGTTGAAGCAGTGGTTTACGTCAATGCAGAGGGCAACCGTGCAAGTCGTGCAGCGGAAGCTTGTGTCCTTGCGAATGCCGTTCATTACTTTGCAGTAATAGCAACGGAGTCGCTTCTTGGCCGGAATCCTCTGCCGAGAATGGTCCAAGGCCCTGTTCAACCGGACATGGTTCAGAACAATAGGACAGGGCCTTGGGACCACTCCAGGTCTAGGTCTCCGGACTCGCACCGCTCCTGCTGCTTCCAGTACTGGTGGCGGTTGGTTTGCAGCTTCAAGAGCTGCTTCCCCATCGTCACCAGCAGCAGCTGCATCAGGTGCTAGTACCACGGGGGGTTGAACCAGGACATAGTTTCCCCCCGGGCAGCAGCATCATCTGGTTCTGGTGGTGGGGAGGGGACATCGAGACGTGGTGCCCTCTCAATGCCTCCACCAGGAGCAGCAACAGGAGAGGGTGGAGTGTTGTCAGGAGCAGCAGGGGCTGGGGAGTCTGTATGGTCGTTGTCGGACGACCCCGATGATGCACCGGGTTGCCGTTGCCTGCGTGCAGGGCTCTGTGGCTCATGCTGGTCACGCAGCAGATCTTGTGCTCGGTGGACTGGCCTCCCCGACATAGGCCACTCTGCAGGGTTGAAGTGCAGCAAGGAAGTACAGATGTGCTCCTGGAAGTCCAGCAAGGTCATCTTCTTCCTTGGGTAGCACTTCCTGTACAGGACATGGGCGGTTGAAGAGGCCCATTTGGATGAAGTAGAAGGTGATCTTCTTTGTCCACTTGACCGTCCTTCGCTGGAGGGGGTAGTACTGGACCACCCCACCCATGTGGATGTTGTAGTCTTCAACGCAAACAGGTTTGAAGATCTCCCTCTGTCCACGACGCCACCTGCCCTGATGGTCCTTCTCTTTGAAACTGACAAGCTTCCGGATGGTGTCCTGGTTGTGGAAAGTGGACACCATGTTGACGATGCGCTTGTCTCGCCAAAGTAGGACTATGGTTAAGCCGTTGTTCATTGCTATTGTCGCATCGCGTTCAAGCTCTTTTGCTTTAGCAATGTCGCACAACCGCTTAGGAGCTCCTCGTACAAGGCGCAGGGTGCCACACACATAGATGTGTGTGAGCATTTGCTGGCACAGGTCAACTGAGTTGTAATAGTTGTCCATGTACAGCCTGTACCCTTGGCCTCTGAAGGACTCCGTGAGACCCTCCACCGTCTCCTGGAGAGATGTACCCGGACCGGTGTAGACCCGAAAGTCCCACACATAGCCAGTCAACGCCTCTGCCAGGATGTACAGCTTGATACCATACTTCGTCGGCTTCATTGGGTTGTAAACCTTGAATGAAAGGTGACCCTTCCATCCAAGGCTGCCTTCGTCAAGGGACAGCTTTTCGGCGGGGATGTATGCCAGCTTGAAGCCTTCAAGTAGGTATTCCATCACCGTCCGAACCTTCACAAGCCTGTCCTTGTTCTGCCTGCAGACTGCCTTGTTGTTGAAAGCATGGAAACACTTCAACAAGGCTAGAAACTTAGCCCTACTCATCGTTCTCCGAAATACTGGGTAGTCGTGAAGGACAGTTGAACGCCAGTAGTGACTCAGAGAAGGAATCTTGGTGATGCCCATGAGGAAGTACGGCCAAAGAATTTGGCCATTTCCTCCTCACCAAACAGGTGCCAAAAAGCGGCTGCTCCGTCAACGAACTTGGCGTAAGCATTTGTCTCTAATACCAGGTATTGCAGCATCTCCCTTGTGAAGAAGAGCTGGAAGAACTGGAGAGGAGTCACCGGCTTTGGAACCTGCATGCCAGGGGTCCCTGAGAACAGATCAGGCTGGGGGTCGAAGAGGGTGTCGGTCCAACCGGCATCACGATCGGGGGCAGGATCGCGAGCACCGCGAGGACCACCGCGAGGAACACCTCTGCGGCCCCTGGGCCTACCACCTGCCCCCCTACGGGGACCTGACCTCCGGTGTGGCATAGGTGGTAGGGCGAGGGGTTGAGTGGGGGGGGGCTTCTGCATCAGATGATGCAGAAGCCGGTGAACCTGGTGCAGCACCAAGTGGTGAAAGGTGTGGAGCTGGTGAACCTAGTGCAGCTGCACCAGCTGGTGAAAGGTGTGGAGCTGGTGAACCTGGTGCAGCTGTACCAGTTGGTGAATGGTGAAGAGGAAGCCTTTGGGGAAGAAGCTCCTCGATTGCTTATAGAGGATTCAACGCTGTGCGTGGCACCTGAGCACGCACTGTGGCTTCAGCAACCTCAGCACGCATTGCGGCTCGATGCTCAGGCAGAACAAATGCCGAAGGGGTCAACGGTGTGTCGCTGAAGGGGGACACTGCGGAGGTGACTGTTCCCATGACATGTGAAGGCGGGGTATTCAAAGTGCCCACAGCAAGTAGCGTAGCAAACAGGTGTGGGCTGCGGGCTGGTGATCCTGCTGGAAGCAAGGATTAGGCACCGCCACGCGAGGTGGATGGAAGAGGTGACGTGGGAAGTTGGGGAAGTTGGGGATGGTAGGAGGTAATCGGCGATGTTATGGATGGGATGAGATGTAGATGGGATGGGATGGGATGGATGGTGGTGGTGGATACGCTGGGGCTGGTTCAGTTGGTGGTGGTGGGTCGTCCATCGTTTCTGGGGCTGGTTCTGCTGTTGGTGGTGGTGGGTCATCTGACGTTGCTGGGGCTGGTGGTGGATTGGCCGAGGCGGGGGCGTCGAGGCGGAGTCGCTTGGGCGGAGGTGAAGCCCAATCCTCATCGTCAGACCACTCGTCCGACTCACTCTTGCTCGCCGTCTCGTCCGTCGTCGTCAGGTCCAGCACCTCGTTCACTACATCCTCCAGCTGGGAGTCCCGCAACCTTTTCTTATTATCCCTCTTGTCCGACATGGCAGCTGGCGTATGGCGGTAGGCTGGCGTATGGCGGTAGGCTGGCGTATGGCGGCAGGCTGGCGTATGGCGGTAGGCTGGCGTATGGCGGTAGGCTGGCGTACGGCGGTAGGCTGGCGTACGGCGGTAGGCTGGCGTACAGCGGTAGGCTGGCGTATGGTGGCAGGCTGGCGTATGGCGGCAGGCTGGCGTATGGCGGCAGGCTGGCGTATGGCGGCAGGCTGGCATATGGCGGCAGGCTGGCGTATGGCGGCAGGCAGTAGTTAGCTTACGATGCTGAAACCAAGAAATAGAAGTAAAGGAAAAACGTAAATGACGTTGATAGTTGTCATGACGCAAGTTCGCCATCACTGGATCCATATGACGTTGGTATAGTTCACCATGACTTAGTCATAGTTTTGCATTATCCGATTCCAGATGACGTGAGTATAATGTATTCATGACGGTATAGTTCCGCATTTTGTAATTCAAATGGGGGAACACCATGACGTAGTCATAGTATGGCATTATAAGAATATATTTATACCTTGGGGCTCTTTGGCCAAACACCCTGGGGAACAGGAACAACACAACAGGGAAGGGGACAAGAAAAACAAAATTATATATATATATACGGTATATACCTTTATATATAAAATACATATAATCAAATAAATAAAAATATATATAAAATAACAATAGAAATACTCGATTATGGGCCCTGCCCTTGCTGTGGACCTAGGGGGTGGTCCCATGGACACCCTGGGGAACAGGAACAATAAAACAAAATATATATAAATGAAATCAAATTATAAATAAAATAAAATTATATAAATAAAATAAATAAAATAAATAACTATAATAAATACCAATATATAAAAAATAACTATAAATACTCGATTATGGGCCCTACCCTTGCTGTGGACCTAGGGGGTGGTCCCATGGACACCCTGGGGAACAGTAACAATAAAAAAATATATATATAAATGAAATAAAATTATAAATAAAATAAAATTATATAAATAAAATAAATAAAATAAATAACAACTATAATAAATCCCAATATATAAAAAATAACTATGTAAATACTCGATTATGGGCCCTGCCCTTGCTGTGGACCTAGGGGGTAGTCCCATGGACACCCTGGGGAACAGGAACAATACAAAACAAAATATATATAAGTGAAATAGAATTATAAATAAAATAAAATGATATAAATAAAATAAATAAAATAAATAAAAACTATAAAAAATATATATAAAATAACTATAAATACTCGATTATGGGCCCTGCCCTTGCTCTGGACCTAGGGGGTGGTCCCATGGACACCCTGGGGAACAGGAACAATACACAAAAAATATATATATATATATATATATATATATATATAAATGAAATAAAATTATACATAAAATAAAATGATAGGCCTATAAATAAAATAAATAAAAACTATAATAAATTCCAATAAAGAAAAATAGGCCTATATATAAAATAACAATAGAAATACTCGAATATACTGTATATATATATATATATATATATATATATATATATAATATATATTTTTTTTTTTTTTTTTTTTTCTATATGATTGAGGGAGGCAAAAGGCATAACTGCCTATAGCGAGTGCCTCCCCCATAGTTGAAAGAGTGACAGGGCCAAAATCAAGGGACGTTCGAGCCAAAGTGCCTGGACACACGGAGTTTGAAGCAATTTAAGTCATAGGAAGAGGGAAAGACTGATTCTGGGATAGAGTTCCAGAGCTCAGATGTTGAGTAGAAGAAAGTTTGAGAGTAACGTTTCACTCTTGGGTTGGAGAGTTGCACAGAGTAGGGGTGGGATTGAGTTGCAAGACGGGTACCACGTGCCCTACGTAAAGGAGGTGGTATGCACTGGGATAGCTCTGAGGAACACTGATTATTATAGTAGCGATAGAATAGCGAGAGAGATGCAACATTGCGGCGGAGAGAGAGAGATTGCAGAGAGTTGGTGAGTGGACGGTAGTTAATGATACGAAAGGCCTTCCTTTCAACTTTGTCTAGGAGAGCGGTGTGAGAGGAACCTCCCCACACATGTGAACAATACTCAATACAAGGGCGCACTATGCCCCTGTACAGAGCAAGAAGCTGTGCAGGGGAAAAGAATCCCCTAAGGCGGTTGAGCACACCCAGCTTCTGGGAGGCTGCCTTAGCAAGACTGGTAATATGGTCCTTCCAAATGAGAGCAGAAGAAAAAGAGACACCAAGAATATTGAGAGAAGATGAAGGGTTGATTTTTGTATTGTTGAAGAATAAGGGATAGTCCGCTGGGAGATCCTGACGGGTAGATAGATGGAGAAATTGGGTTTTGGAAGCATTAAAGTTAACAAGGTTTTCTCTGCCCCAATTGGAAATAGTATTTAGATCAGAATTTAAGAGTTCTATGGCTTCATTACGTTTGTCGTTGAGGGATTGCTGGCTGGGGCGTTCTGAAAAACTAATGGAGTAGTGTAAGGTTGAGTCGTCTGCGTATGAATGGATGGGAATTAAGGTACAGTTAAGGAGATCATTTATAAAAATTAGAAAGAGAATAGGAGATAGGACAGAGCCCTGAGGAACACCGGAGTTTATAGGGTGAGGAAGTGAACAATGGCCGTCCACAACCGCAGCTATGGAACGGCCGGAAAGGAAATTAGAGACAAAGGCACAGATGGAGGGATAGAAACCGAAGGAGGGTAGTTTAGAAATTAAAGATTTATGCCAGACTCTATCGAAGGCTTTCGATATGTCTAGTGCAATAGAAAAAGTCTCACCGAAGTCCCGAAAGGAGGATGACCAAGAGTTAGTAAGATATGAAAGAAGATCACCAGTAGAGCGACCCTTAAGGAAGCCATACTGGCGATCTGAGAGCAGATTATGAGAAGAGAAATGCTTAAGAAATTTGGAAGCAAGAATAGTTTCAAAAACTTTAGAAAGACAAGAGATAAGAGCAATTGGACGATAGTTGGAGGGTTGAGAGCGGTCACCCTTCTTTGGGACAGGTTGAATGTGAGCAAACTTCCAGCATGAAGGGAAGACGTTAGAGGATAGACAGAGACGAAAGAGTTTGCCTAGGCAGGGAGTCAGCACGGAAGCACAGTTTTTGAGAACAACAGGAGGAACACCGTCCAGACCGTACGCCTTATTAGTGTTAAGCCCAGAGAGGGTAGAAAGTACATCTTTAGAAGAGATTAGGATATTAGGCATAAGTAAGAGAGAGGAGGGCGGAGAGGGAGGAATAGCACCGGAATCATCCAAGGTGGAGTTTCTAGCAAAAGTTTGAGCGAAGAGTTTAGCTTTGTCAGAGGAAGAAGTGATGGTTGTGCCATCAGAGTGGGAAAGGGGAGGGAAAGACGAGGAAGAGAAATTGTTGGAGAGGTTTTTGGCTAGATGCCAGAAAGCTTGGGAAGAGCTAGAGTTGGATAGTTCAGTGCATTTATTATTGATGAAAGAGTGTTTGGCAAGTCGAAGAACAGATTTGGCTTGATTCCGGGCAGAAACATATGAAGAATGAGAGTCTTGAGTTTTAAGGCGTCGGTACCGTTTGAATGCTTCCTCCTTATTGCGGACAGCAGTAGAACAGGCGTGAGTAAACCAAGATTTTTTAGCATTAGTCTGAGAGAAAGAGAATGGAATGTATGCTTCCATGCCCGATAGGATTACCTCGGTAATGCGTTCAGCACTCTCCGAGGGTCCTCGGCCATGGAAGCAGAAATCATTCCATGGGAAATCAAAGAAGTACTGCCGAAGAGCCTCCCAGTCGGCAGCGCCAAAGTGCCACAAGCGCCGCCGGCTAGGAGGATCGGGTGGCTGTACTGGAGAGATAGGACAGGTGACAGAGATAAGTTTATGGTCGGAGGAGCCCAAAGGAGAGAAAAGATCGACAGTATAAGAAGAAGGGTTAGAAGTTAGAAACAGGTCAAGAATGTTGGGCCGATCTCCGATGCGATCCGGGATACGGGTGGGTTGCTGAACTAACTGCTCTAGGTCATTTAGGATAGAAAAGACGTAGGCTTGTTCACCAGGTGGATCAGTAGTGTGAGAGGAGAGCCATTGGCGGTGGTGAACGTTGAAATCTCCTAAGATGGAGATTTCTGAGAAAGGAGAAATGGATAGAATGTGTTCCACTGTAGAGTTTAGATAGTCAAAGAATTTAGGAAAGTTGGTAGAGTTAGGGGAAAGATAGACAGCACAGAAATATTTAGTAAGAGAATGACAGGAAAGTTTGAGCCATAAAGTTGAGAATTCAGAGGAGTCGAAATCGGGAACACGAGAGCAAGTGAGTTTGTTGTGCACATATGCACAACATCCGCCATTGGCTTTGAAACTAGGATAGAGAAAGTAGGAGGATACAGAGAAGGGGTTGCTGGATGTTGCTACAGACACCTGGGTTTCGGTGAGGAAGAGAAGATCAGGTTTGTAGGAGGAGAGATGGTGCTCAACAGAGTGAAAGTTAGAGGAAAGTCTAATATATATATATATATATATATATATATTGTTACGGCTGGATCGGCAATACATATTCGGGATTCTTGATCGTAGGACAGAAATGGCTTATGTGACAACGACACGCTCGATTCCAGTCCCAAATACTATATGCTCCAGACAACAAAAGCACCAACGCCCTACAGAGTTATCGTCTACGGTAACGAGGTACCTTAACTCGGCGAAAGTGTACAACAGGGGTAGGCTATGAGGCTAAACTCCCTCAGACATTTATAGGTTACGTTATTACTAAAGAAATGCAATACTCAAGAAACTACGTTAATATTAAGCCTCTAATAATGTAGAATAGAAGCAGGCTAAAGGTATGACAGTGAAATACTAAATGACAAATGTACACGCCTACTTGAAAGCGTGTGCACTAGAATAACTGTCCCCTACTAACATGCACTAGCATGTAGCATACAAGATGTTCATGATCCAGTAGATACCTAATAATACACATGGAAGGAACATAAATAGTAGTCACTTATTATAATAATGAATCTATACTTGGAATAACTAAAAGGTTGCAGGCAACAGTACTGCGCCGGTAGCCTACTACCGCATAGGCTACTTCGCTTCTCTCACTCTGTCTCCCCTCTGAGTCCGTATGCGCCCTACGCAACAGAACTCCGGACACAGCAGCAAAACGACAGTGCAGTTAATTGATACATTAAAGTATTAATAGTGTTGTCTTGTGTGTGAGTAATGTGTATTGTAAAGTGTTACATACATATACTTAAAGAGAGCTGCAATGCATAGTAAAATAAAGATATATCCCACTCATCATCCCCATGTGTTCTAGCTAGCAGGCCAAGTCACAGGAACAACGAGTCCCAGCACCGAAAGCGAGAACCCAGGAAAAGACTGTAGAGAACACAAGGACAGATAAATTACGTTACTCTACTAT
>JBAKBP010036876.1:0-17953 GCA_037953745.1 Lithodes maja | reverse complement strand
CCCCCTAAGGCGGTTGAGCACACCCAGCTTCTGGGAGGCTGCCTTAGCAAGACTGGTAATATGGTCCTTCCAAATGAGAGCAGAAGAAAAAGAGACACCAAGAATATTGAGAGAAGATGAAGGGTTGATTTTTGTATTGTTGAAGAATAAGGGATAGTCCGCTGGGAGATCCTGACGGGTAGATAGATGGAGAAATTGGGTTTTGGAAGCATTAAAGTTAACAAGGTTTTCTCTGCCCCAATTGGAAATAGTATTTAGATCAGAATTTAAGAGTTCTATGGCTTCATTACGTTTGTCGTTGAGGGATTGCTGGCTGGGGCGTTCTGAAAAACTAATGGAGTAGTGTAAGGTTGAGTCGTCTGCGTATGAATGGATGGGAATTAAGGTACAGTTAAGGAGATCATTTATAAAAATTAGAAAGAGAATAGGAGATAGGACAGAGCCCTGAGGAACACCGGAATTTATAGGGTGAGGAAGTGAACAATGGCCATCCACAACCGCAGCTATGGAACGGCCGGAAAGGAAATTAGAGACAAAGGCACAGATGGAGGGATAGAAACCGAAGGAGGGTAGTTTAGAAATTAAAGATTTATGCCAGACTCTATCGAAGGCTTTCGATATGTCTAGTGCAATAGAAAAAGTCTCACCGAAGTCCCGAAAGGAGGATGACCAAGAGTTAGTAAGATATGAAAGAAGATCACCAGTAGAGCGACCCTTAAGGAAGCCATACTGGCGATCTGAGAGCAGATTATGAGAAGAGAAATGCTTAAGAAATTTGGATATTTTTTGTTTCCTCCCTAGACCTCCATCAAGCTTAAAACAACACACCCTAGAAATCCCCATCACGATAAATTTGTAATTTTTTTATAGAAAAATTTCTTGGCCGAAGGCTGGATCCTCTTAATATTACAGGCTCGCTATCGCTCGCCAGGAAAAATCGACACCTAAATGGCACGAAAGGTCTCAATATCGATAAAGAAATGGGACGAAAGGTCTTAAAATCGACAAACTAATAGGCCGAACGTCTTAAAATCTGAACCTGCCCTAAAAATCTAAAATCTAAAATCTGCCCACCAAATTTCGTGAAAATCGGTTCATAACTTTATGAGATATCTCGCTTACAGACAAAACAGACACGGAGGCGAAAGCATAATCACCGTCAAAGTTCGCTGGTAGAGGTAGCTAATAAAAGGCTGGATGACGGACGAAAAATAGGTACCGGTAGGTAGTTAGGTAAAAGTGTAGATAGAGAGGCAGGTGGGGTTGGGGAGGGAGGTAGGTAGGTAAGTAGGGAGGTAGGGAGGGAGGGGGAGAGGTACAATAGGTAGGTAGGGAGGGAGGGAGGGGGAGAGGTACATTAGGTAGGTAGGTAGGTAGGTAGGTAGGTAGGTAAGTAGGTAGGGAAGGAGGGGAGAGGTACAATAGGTAGGTAGGGATGGAGAGAGGGGGAGAGGTACATTAGGTAGGTAGGTAGGTAGGGAGGGGGGGAGAGGTACATTAGGTATGTAAGTAGGTAGGGAGGAGAGGAGAGGTACAGTAGGTAGGTAGGTAGGTAGGGGGAGGGGGGAGAGGTACATTAGGTATGTAAGTAGGTAGGGAGGGAGGGGAGAGGTACATTAGGTAGGTAGGGAGGGGGGGAGAGGTACATTTGGTAGGTAAGTAGGTAGGGAGGGAAGGGGCAGGTACAGTAGGTAGGTAGGTAGGTAGGGGAGGGGGGGAGAGGTACATTAGGTAGGTAAGTACGTAGGGAGGGAAGGGGCAGGTACAGTAGGTAGGTAGGTACGTAGGGAGGGGGGGAGAGGTACATTAGGTATGTAAGTAGGTAGGGAGGGAAGGGGCAGGTACAGTAGGTAGGGAAGGGGGGAGAGGTACATTAGGTAGGTAAGTAGGTAGGGAGGGGAAGGGGCAGGTACAGTAGGTAGGTAGGTAGGTATGTGGGGTGGAAGAGGGAGGTAGGTAGGTAGGTGAGGAGAGCGGGAACGAGGTAATTTAGTGTAGGTAAGTAGGTAGGTAGGTAGGTGAGTGGGATAGGTAGGTAGGTGGGTGGGATAGGTAGGTAGGTGGGTGGGATAGGTAGGTAGGTAGGTAGGTGGGTGGGATAGGTAGGTAGGTAGGTAGGTAGGTGGGTGGGATAGGTAGGTAGGTAGGTAGAGAGGTAATTTAGTAGGTAAAGGTGTAGGTAAGTAGGTAGGTAGGCAGGCTGGTAAGGGAGTACCTAAGAAGTTGGTGAAAAAAGGGAGAGAGAGAGAGAGAAGAGAGAGAGAGAGAGAGAGAGAGAGAGAGAGAGAGAGGGAGAGAGGGAGAGAGGGAGGGAGAGAGAGAGAGAGAGAGAGAGAGAGAGAGTAATGTTAATACTTTCTTTCAATCAATAGACGCCATCTTTTATATTGCAGCACTGCCAGACAACTTAATTAAGCTTAGAAAAGGTCTGTGCTAATTACACAGTTATTAATCAGCATGCGTGGTGTCACCGTAGGAATGAAGCGCAAGGTATGTAAAATAATTAAGAAACAAAACACCACGCCGCCACCACCAAGCAGATTTCCCGCGCTTCCCACCACACCCCCGAGAAAGGAAGCTGTAACCACCACACCACCAAGACGTGCCAGAGTCGCTACAATAGCCTTCCCACTCCCTCCAACACCCGGCAAGAATATAACAGTTACAGTGAGCAACCCTGATGCACAAAAGAAAAGGAAAGCTGCAAAGGAAAGGAAGACCACAAAAAAGGCTCCATGAACACCATACCTCCACGCGCCCTTCTTCCTCCAAGCCGCATCACCACCGTGACCATGGGACATTTTTCTACCGAAAAATGTACAAATGTATCTTGAGGGTGGTCTAGGGGGTGTTTTCTAAGCTTGAGAGAAGTCTAGCGAGGAAACTAAAATACACATAATTAAATGAAGGCCAATTCCTCTTATAATTACAGGCTCGCTATCGCTCGCCAAGGAAATATAGACACCTAAATGGCACGATAGGTCTTAATATTAATAACGAAATGGAGCTAAAGGTGTTAAAATCGTCAAACTAATGGACTGAACGTCTTAAAATCTGAAAACTAATACCGGTATGCTAAACATGAGGGAGAAGGGGGGTCTGAAAAACCAGCCCATCTCCCTTAAATTATTGTCATTGAATTTACTCCATCTATCTATAATTCTACTGATCTGTCCATCCACCTGTCTACCGAACTCTTTATCGATCAACAAATAGACTGATCTTATTCTATGTATTCATCTACCTCTCCACGCACAGGTAACTTTCTCGCACACTTGGCTTTCAAGAGTTACCTGGTGTTCTCTCTCTCTCTCTCTCTCTTCTCTCTCTCTCTCTCTCTCTCTTCTCTCTCTCTCTCTCTCTCTCTCTCTCTCTCTATATATATATATATATATATATATCCATATATATATATATATATATATATATCTCCTATCTATCTGTCATCACATTATTCATCCCTAGCCATTCATGTATGTATTTATTTATCTATGTAGCTAGCTAGCTATCTCCCTATACATTTCTCTATCCTAGTTTAAAAACCAAAGGCGGATGTTGTGTATACATACACAACAACTCACTTGCTCTCGTGTTCCCGACTTCGACTCCTCTGAATTATCAACTTTATGGCTCAAACTATCCTGTCACTCTCATACTAAATAATTCTGTGCTGTCTATCTTCCCCCTAATTCTACTGACTTTCCCAAATTCTTTGACTATCTAAACTCTGAAGTGGAACACATTCTATCTATCTCTCCTTTTTCAGAAATCTCCATCTTATGAGATTTCAATGTTCACCACCGCCAATGGCTCTCCTCTCATTCCACTGACCAACCTGGTGAACAAGCCTACATCTTTTCTATCCTAAGTGACCTAGAGCAGTTGGTTCAGTATCTAACCAGTATCCTGGATTGCTTCGGATATCGGCCCAACATTTTTTACTTGTTTCTAACTTCTAACCCTTCTTCTTATACTGTTAATCATTTCTCTCCTTAGGGCTCCTCCAACCAATGACTTGTCTCTGTCACCTGTCCTATCTCTCCAGTACGGCCACCCAATCCTCCAAGCCAACGGTGCTTGTGGTACTTTGGCGCTGCCGACTGGGAGGCTCGTCGGCAGTACTTCTTTTATTTTCGGGGGACCCTCTGAGAGTGTTGAACGCATTACTGAGGTAATCCTCTCGCGCATGGAGGCAAACATTCCATTTCCTTTCTCTCAGACTAATGCAAAAATATCTTGGTTTACTCTAGCTTTTTCTACTACTGTCTGCAATAAGGAGGAAGCATTCAAACGGTATTGTTGCCTTCAAACTCAAGAATCTCATTCTTCCTGTTTTTCAAGCCACATCTGTTCTTCGAATCGCCAAACACTCTTTTATCAATAACAAATGCACTGAACTATCCAACTCTAGTTCCTCCAAAGCTTTCTGGCATCTAGCCAAAAACCTCTACAACAATTTTTCTTCTTCGTCTTTCCCTACCTTTTTTCCATTTTCCCCACTGACGTGCTCGTCACTTCTTCCTCTAACAAAGTTGAACTCTTCGCCCAAACTTTCCCTAAAAACTCCTCCTTGGATGATTTCGGTGCAATTCCTCCCTCTCCACCCCCCTCTCTCCTACTTATGCCTAATATCTTCTAAAGATGTACTTTCTACCCTCTCTGGGCTTAATACTAAGAAGGCGTATGGACCAGATGGTGTTCCTCCTGTTGTACAAAAAAAAAAAAAAATTGCTTTCGTGATGACTTCCTGCCTAGGCAAACTATTCTATCTCTGTTTCTCCTCTAACATCTTCCCTTCTTCCTATAAGTTTGCTCTCATTCAACCTGTTTCAAAGAAGGGTGACCGCTCTCATCCCTCCAACTATCGTTCAATTGCTCTCACTTCTTGCATCTCTTCTTTCTTAAAAATTTCTTGTGCATCTCTCTTCTCACAATCTACTCTCAGATCGCCAGTATGGCTTCCTTAGGGGTCGCTCTACTGGTGATCTTCTTTCATGTCTTACTAACTCTTGGTCATCTTCCTTGCGGGACTTCGGTGAGACCTTTTCTATTGCACTAGACATATCGAAGGTCTTCGATAGTCTGGCACAAATCTTCAACTACCCTCTATCGGTTTCTATCCCTCCATTGTGTCTTTATCCTTTCTGCTCATTCCATAGCTGCGGTTGTGGATGGCCATCGTTCACTGCCTCAACCTATCAACTCCGGTGTTCCCCAGGGTTTTGTCCTTTCTCAAGTTCTCTTTCTAATATTCATTAATGATCTTCTCAACTGTACCTTTAGTCCAATCCATTCATATGCTGACGATTCTACCTTACACTATTCATCTAGTTTTCCAGAACGCTCCAGCAAGCGATCACTCAAAAACTCACTGATAAAGCCATGGAATACTTATCTTCTGATCTAACAACCACTTCCAATTAGGGCAGAGAAAATATTGTTGCTTTGAATGCTTCCAAAACCCAATTTCTCCATGTATCTATCCGTCAAAAACTCACGGGTCTATCCTTATACTTCAACAATACAAAAATCAACCCTTCATCTTCTCTCAGTATTCTCGGTGTCTTTTTTTTCTTCTGATCTCTCTTGGAAAAACCATATTACCACTCTTGCTAAAACAGCTTCAAAGAAGCTGGGTGTGCTCAACCGCCTGTGAGGGTTCTTTACCCCTGCACAGATTCTTGCTCTGTACAGGGGCACAGTGCATCCATGTATTGAGTACTGTTCGTATGTTTAGGGAGGATCCTGTCACACAGCACTTCTTGACAAAGTAGAAAAGAAGCCTTTTCATCTCATTAACTCAGGTCCACTCACCGACTCTCTGCAATCTCTCTCTCTTCGCTGCAATGTTGCATCTTTCTCCCTATTCTACCACTATTACAATAATCAGTGTTCGTCAAAGCTCTCTCAGAGTAAAGCATCTCCTTTACATAGAGCACGTAGCACCCGCCTTGCATCAAAATTCCACCCCTACTCTGCAACTCTCCAACCCAAGAGTGAAACGATATTCCCAATCTTTCATCTATTCAACATCTGAGCTCTGGAACTCTCTCCCTGAATCCATCTTTCCCTCATCCTATGACATTAATTTCTTCAAAATCTGTGTCCAGGCACTTTGGCTCGGATATTCCATGAGTTTGGCCCTGTGACTCATTCAACTCTGGGGGAGGCACTCTGTCTCCCTCATCCACATAAAACAACAATAATGGTACTAAAAATCCATCTATCTATCTTCTTACCTATCTATCAACCAACCAACCTCAGCGCCTATTTATCTATCTATGTATCTCACCTCACTACCTGCTTCTAATACTGATCTAGTGTTTTGGTAGGCTTAGTGTTAATCTATTATCTATCTATCTATCTCTCCACCTACATATCTTCCTCCCTACCTACCAACCAACAACCACATATTTACCCATTTTGTTTTATCTATCTATCTATCTATTTATCTATTTATCTACCAACCTATATATCCTCCTCCCTACCTACCAACTAACTAACCTATACCCACCTCTCTCTCTCTATATATATATCTATCTATCCACCAATCTATCTACAACCCACGTCCCCCCCCCACCCTATCTATCTATATATTTATCTATCTATCGATCAGTCTATCTACACCCCACGTCCCCCCCCCCCCTCCGACACACACACACACACACACACACACACACACACACACACGCACATTAGGTAGGATAAGAGAAGAGCATATATGCATGTAATGTGCATATATTTATGTATATGTATGTCTGTGTGTATGTGCTGTCAATGGTTCGAGCCCGGTTGAGAATATAAGGTATATAATATATATATGTACTGTACGTGTATTTATATGGTCATATGCACATATGTGTGTAAATATATGTACATATGAGCGAGAACATATTGCTCACTAGCGCAACTTCTGATTATAAATCTATGCATAAGCACTATCTATTATTAAGTGTTCGCGTATCTTCATCCATGTATTTCCACCCTTAACAATAGAACGCCCAGCTCTTCCATATTTCGCCTTCTGACACACACACACACACACACACACACACACACACACACACACACACACACACACACACACACAGCCCGTAGCCTAGTAGGTAGAGCTCTCGTCTCACACACGAGGGGTCGGGGGTTCAATCCCCGGCCGGGCGGAGACAAATTGGGCTTGTCTCCTTTCATGTGTTAGCCTCAGTTCACCTAGCTGTAAATAGGTACCTGGAATAAGTGGACGACGTTGTGACGTCCCATCTGGGGTTGGCAAAAATGGTACAAGGCGAGATGGGTATCATATGGTTCACCTAAGCTGATGGCTACCTAAGCCTTCGGGCGAGACGGTACCGTCTATAGTGAGAATGGTACCATACAGATCCACCCTAAGCCTTCGTTTCCGATGTCGCCAATTGGCTGAAATACAGACTACACACACATCCACGAAATACAGACTACACACACATCCACAGCCATTCCAACAATACATAAAACACTTAACATGCATTTCACGCAATACATTCCCAGTTAAGGAGGCGCGATAATAATGAGCTTAGCTCGCATTGCGTGGATTCCCCTTGACGAACAAAGTAACTGAGTAACACACACACCTACACTACCGAGGATTAACCTCCCATTGTAGTACCTGCACCCCTTTACCCTGACCATACCAAAACAGTTTCTGTATGTATGTATGTTTGTGTGCATACGTGAGCGTTTGTGTATACGGTATGTGCACACTTACTGCATGTTCTTATGTTCCTATATATGTATGTACGCACGTACGTGTATATACGTATGTTCTGTATATGAGTAAGTAAATAAATGTGTATATGTACTGTATATCACTTACTCTCATGGTTATTTTATGATAATTTGTATTCTGCACATGCATCATTATTGTATTTATTTTGTTTGTAAACTAAGCTTACCATCCTCATATCTGTACATCTCATGTTCATCCACTAAATTGTAAAATGTGTATTTTCAGCTCATGAGGCTGCCATTCTTTAATAAACCGTTTATTATTATTATTATTATTATTATTACACACACACACACACACACACACACACACACACACACACACACACACACACACACACACACCTCTAATACTGACCAGGTGATTTGCCGGCTTAGGTGACTCACCAATTATAACTTTCCCTGGAGGGAGGGATCTGCAGTTTGGGGCTTATTTTTCTCTCACTTCTCCACGTCTTTTATTTCCTTGGCCTTCCCAAGGATCAAGTCGTTAGGAGGATTAGCTGGAAGTTTGATGATATTTCTGTATATACCAGTAGTATATATACAGTATATATAAACTTACATCTCTCAAACAAAAAAATACAATCCCTGAATATAATTATACAATCACACAATCCCAAATTTTACAATGATACAACCCACATTCAATCCCATAGTCGCCCGATTCCCTTATAATAGATTCACCAACTATCCTAATGGCACAATCCCTAATTCTACAATCACACAATCACAATCTTACAATGACACAATTACTTAATTGCAATCCAATTCATACAATCTTCAATTAATAACAGTTGCCAAATATTTACACACTCCTTAATAATACAATCACACCAATACAATCGCCTAATATTACAACTACACAATCTCGAAATACAAAACCTAGAATCCCCAAATACTATAACAGAAAAATAACCACTCTTCCCAATTATATATTCACTAATTGTACAACATATTACTCGAATGCAATCACCAACATGGAAACCAAGTACAACATTGCAACCAATAGCACACAATCGCCAATAACCATACAATCTCCCAATCAAAAACAAAGAAAACTCAAATAACAGAACTACCCAATCTCCAAATAAGTGACGAAATGCAATCTACCAACCAATAACATATCTCCAAACACTATACACATATAATCATCAAAGTTCATATATGTACAAATACATTAATTTTCTTAATTGCAATATATCAGTATAAACTCAATCTCAAAATGGGCAACAAAGCACAATTTTCCAGTCACATACTGTAAATCAATACAACAATCCCACACCATCCATAATCCCACACAATCCACAATCTCCCATAATACAATCCCCCACAATCCACAATCCCCACAATACACAATCCCTCACAATCCATAATCCCCACAATCCACCACAACCCACAATCGCCCAAAATCCACAATCCCCCAGTCAACAATCCCCCACAACCCACAATCCCCCAGTCCACAATCCCCCACAGTCCACAATCCCCCACAGTCCACAATCCCCAAAAATCCATATCCCCCCACAATCCACATTCCCCACAATCCACAATCCCCCACAGTCCATTTTTTTTTTTTTTTTTTAATATTAGTTTAACCAGATCACTGAGCTCTACAAAAGAACTCTCATAGGGCTGGCCCGAAGGATTCGATCAAAATATATAACTAAACGAGTCAAGATAGAGAGGGAAGGGCAGTAGGGGAACAAATCGAGGAAGGTGAAGACACGCAGACATTTCTCGCCATTTCACCAGTTCAGCTCGGACCACATGAGCTCCACATCAGAGCTCTTATAGGGCAGGGCCGAAGGATGAGGCAAGAACTGTTACACCGCAACACCAACCAAGAAGTGATCAGGGCGAAGAATGAAAGATCAGGTCGAAGGTAGAAAAAATCACATCGAGAAGCAAAAAATACATTACCGAAGGGAATCAAGTCAGTCAGGCCACATCAGCAACCGAAGAGACAAATCAGGCCAGGAGTCTGCTACCTAGCCAGGCCAGGGAGACATGAGATATAGGCTGCCCGAGGACAACCAAATGGGACAGAATAAGAATAGAAGAGGAAAATCATAGAATGAGGAATGAAAAACTACTCAAAATTAGTCAAGCTGAGGACGAAAGCTCGAGGGGAGATAAGAAGGGTAAGTACCACAACCATCCCCCATCAAGCTCCAGTCGCCGGCCCCGAAGCCCCCCAACCGCGTCAAGGAGAGTAGTGTCAGGGGGGCCCACAGTCCACAATCCCTCACAGCCACAATCCCCGACAATCCACAATCCCACACAGTCTACAATCCCTCACAGTCCACAATCTACAATCCCTCACTGTCCATAATCCCCCACAATCCACAATCCCCCACAATCCACAATCCCACACAGTCCACAATCTCCCACAATGTCCACAATCCCTACAGTCCACAATCCCAAATCCCCACAATCCACAATCCCCACAATCCACAATCCCTCACAATCACACAAGCACACAGTTCGTGGGTTTGACGGATTGATGACGGAAAACTTAATCAGCCTATCATATTGGCTTTGCACACACACACACACACACACACACACACACATACACTCACATCACACACTCACATAAATATACAGAGAGAGAGAGAGAGAGAACACTCACATCAAACACTCACATAAATATACAGAGAGAGAGAGAGAGAGAGAGAGAGAGAGAGAGAGAGAGAGAGAGAGAGAGAGAGAGAGAGAGAGAGAGAGAGAGAGAGTGTAGAGAAAGCTTTGTACTACCGGTACATACTCTCATGAGAATAACGACATACACACAGACGCACACACGCGCAAACACCACATATACACTCTCTCTTTCTCTCTCTCACACACACACACACACACACACACACACACACACACACACACACACACACACACACACACACACACACACACACACACACACACTAACAAAATAAATAAATAACTTGCAACCAGACCCTTCTTCAAGTTTTTACATAATACACTTGTGCAATTGACATGTTTATTTAACAAGAACACTCACAAGCACCCACAAAGACCAGGCAGAGATGAGAGCCTTGCATTACCTCAGAAACAGCGCGGGAAGGACACTAATTAGCTTGTATTTTATTAACTTTAAAAAGGTTGAAATGAAGACAGGTAAACGAAATGAAAGGCATAAAATACTTAGAAAAATTAAGCATTAAGACTATATATATATATATTGTGAACAAGCCTACGTCTTTTCTATCCTAAATGACCTAGAGCAGTTAGTTCAGCAACCCACCCGTATCCCGGATCGCCTCGGAGATCGGCCCAACATTCTTGACTTGTTTCTAACCTAACCCTTCTTCTTATACTGTCGATCTTTTCTCTCCTTTGGGCTCCTCCAACCATAAACTTATCTCTGTCACCTGTCCTATCTCTCCAGTACGGCCACCCGATCCTCCTAGCCGGCGGCGCTTGTGGCACTTTGGCGCTGCTGACTGGGAGGCTCTCCGGCAGTACTTCTTTGATTTCCCATGGAATGATTTCTGCTTCCGTGGCCAGGGACCCTCGGAGAGTGCTGAACGTATTACCGAGGTAATCCTGTCGGGCATGGAAGCATACATTCCATTCTCTTTCTCTCAGACTAATGCTAAAAAAATCTTGGTTTACTCACGCCTGTTCTACTGCTGTCCGCAATAAGGAGGAAGCATTCAAACGGTACCGACACCTTAAAACTCAAGACTCTCATTCTTCCTATGTTTCTGCCCGGAATCAAGCCAAATCTGTTCTTCGACTTGCCAAACACTCTTTCATCAATAATAAATGCACTGAACTATCCAACTCTACCTCTTCCCAAGCTTTCTGGCATCTAGCCAAAAACCTCTCCAACAATTTCTCTTCCTCGTCTTTCCTTCCCCTTTCCCACTCTGATGGCACAACCATCACTTCTTCCTCTGACAAAGCTAAACTCTTCGCTCAAACTTTTGCTAGAAACTCCACCTTGGATGATTCCGGTGCTATTCCTCCCTCTCCACCCTCCTCACTCTTACTTATGCCTAATATCCTAATCTCTTCTAAAGATGTACTTTCTACCCTCTCAGGGATTAATACTAAGAAGGCGTACAGTCCGGACGGTGTTCCTCCTGTTGTACTCAAAAACTGTGTTTCCGTGCTGACTCCCTGCCTAGGCCAACTCTTTCGTCTCTGTCTCTCCTCTAACGTCTTCCTTTCATGCTGGAAGTTTGCTCTCATTCAACCTGTCCCAAGGAAGGGTGACCGCTCTCAACCCTCCAACTATCGTCCAATTACTCTCATCTCTTGTATTTCTAAAGTTTTTGAAACTATTCTTGCTTCCAAATTTCTTAAGCATTTCTCTTCTCATAATCTGCTCTCAGATCGCCAGTATGGCTTCCTTAAGGGTCGCTCTACTGGTGATTTTCTTTAATATCTTACTAACTCTTGGTCATCCTTCTTTCGGGACTTTGGCAAGACTTTTTCTATTGCACTAGACATATCGAAAGCCTTCGATAGAGTCTGGCGCAAATCTTTAATTTCTAAACTATCCAACTTCGGTTTCTATCCCTCCATCTGTGCCTTTGTCTCTAATTTCCTTTCTGGCCGTTCCATTGCTGCGGTTATGGACGGCCATTGCTCACTTCCTCATCCTCTAAACTCCAGTGTTCCTCAGGGCTCTGTCCTGTCTCCTATTCTATTTCTAATTTTTATAAATGATCTTCTCAACTGTACCTTAATTCCCATCCATTCATACTCAGACGACGCAACCTTACACTACTCCATTAGTTTTTCAGAACGCCCCAGCCAGCAATCCCTCAACGACAAACGTAATGAAGCCATAGAACTCTTAAATTCTAATCTAACTACTATCTCCAATTGGGGCAGAGAAAACCTTGTTAACTTTAATGCTTCCAAAAACCCAATTTCTCCATCTATCTACCCATCCGGAACTCCCAGCGGACTATCCCTTATTCTTCAACAATACAAAAATCAATCCATCATCTTCTCTCAATATTCTTGGTGTCTCTTTTTCTTCTGCTCTCATTTGGAAGGACCATATTACCAGTCTTGCTAAGGCAGCCTCCCAGAAGCTAGGTGTGCTCAACCGCCTTAGGGGGTTCTTTTCCCCTGCACAGCTTCTTGCTCTGTACAGGGACATATTGCATCCTTGTATTGAGTATTGTTCACATGTGTGGGGAGGTTCCTCTCACACCGCTCTCCTAGACAAAGTTGAAAGGAAGACCTTTTGTATCCTTAACTCCCGTCCAATCACCAACTCTCTGCAATCTCTCTCTCTCCGCCGCAATGTTGCATGTCTCTCGCTATTCTATCGCTACTATAATAATCAGTGTTCCTCAGAGCTTTCCCAGTGTATACCACCTCCTTTACGTAGGGCACGTGGTACCCGTCTTGCAACACAATCCCACCCCTACTCTGTGGAACTCTCCAACCCAAGAGTGAAATGTTTCTCTCAAACGTTCTTCTATTCAACAGCTGAACTCTGGAACTTTCTCCCAGGATCAGTCTTTCCCTCTTCCTATGACTTAAATTGCTTCAAACTCCGTGTGTCCAGGCATTTTGGGTCGAACGTCCCTTGATTTTGGCCCTGTCACTCTTTCAACTATGGGGGAGGCGCTCACTATAGGCAGTTCTGCCTTTTGCCTCCCTCACTCACATAGAAAAAACAAAATTATATATATATATATATATATATATATATATATATACATATATATATATATATATATATATATATATATACAGTATATATATATATATATATATATATATATATATATATATATATATATATATATATATATTATATATTATATATACAATTATACATATAATTATATACTCCCAGCTGGACTCGGACCACCGAAAGTAAGGACGAGACTCGATGCTTTAATCCACTACACCTCGGCGTGATAAAAGAAGCTTAACCTTTTCCTATTTATATTAAGGGGAAGGGAAATCCTACTTGGAGAATATATTTCAATCCATACACAAGTTACACGATCCATATTCCAGGATACCATACAGGGATTTGTACAAGTTGACCCACGCAACTCGGGTTATGGAGATTTTATTTAATTTTGTCCCAGCCAAACACGAGAGTCATTAATATCAAGTATATCTCACAAATACACGTGAAATACTTTAGTATACTTTTTGTGAGATATACAGTCTTCGGACGAGACATTTTCTACCGAACAATGTACACATTTATCTTGAAGGGGGGTCTAGGGGATGTTTTTGTTTAAGATTGAGGGAGGTCTAGCGAGGATACTTTAAAAAATATGAAAACAAAACTATCCCATTTATTCCTATGATCAATTAACAGTTTTATAGCTAAGTAGTCGTGTAAGTCTACCCCACTAGTGTTCGTATCATACATAAAATCACGGACTGTATACCAATTTACTGTGGTCAACTGTACACTCTCCTACCGTCCATGGGTCAGGGTGCACATTAGTTCCATTAAGGGGACAGTGGTTATTTCATTGGGGTCTATATATTTATACACACGTTTATTTTTTAGTTTCCTCGCTAGACCTCCATCAAGCTTAAGAAAACACTCCCTAGACCCCCCTTCAAGATAACTTTGTACATTTTTCGGTAGAAAAATGTCTTGGCCGAAGGCCGGTTACTCTTAATATTACAGGCTCGCTATCTCTCGCCAGGAAAAAATCGACAACCAGGTCTAAATATTGACAAAGAAATGGGGCGTAGAGTCTTAAAATCGCCAAACTAATTGGCCAAACGTCATAAAATCTAAAAACTAATTGGGCTAAACACGATGGAGAAGGGGTCCGAAAAAAGCAGTCCATCCCCCCTTAACCCTTACAGTACCAGTGCCCTCCTTTAAAATGTAATCTGGCTACTATTACACACATTTATTCAGTTTCAAAAGGGCCTCCAAGCATGACCAGGCTTCGAACACTCTCACTTAACCCTTTTTACTACCACAGATCCTTCTTAACCCCTTCTATACCGACCACGTTATTTGTTAGTGAATGCCAGTTACATTTAGACAATTATATGAAGGTTAGGAAGGATCGGTGGTAGCTAAAAGGATTAATTGACCACTTGCGAGTTTCGTTCTATAAGGAAGTTGGAGCTGTAGACATCGATATTTAGCAGAATAACCAGCTGTAATACGGTTATAGTACATTTATAAATACACAACACCAAATTCAACATACTATCTATCCATCAGAAACCTACATCATTAATATATTTGAGTTTATTATCGATGTTTACAGGCCGGACTTCCTTATAGCCTGAAACTCGCAAGTGGCCAATTGAGATAGTGTGTAGCATTTTCATTGGTAATCGTCCTTCCTAAGCTGAATGAAATCTTCTAAATGTAGCTGAAATCAAATGAAAAAGACGTCACCGGTACAGAAGGGGTTAAGGGGGTTGACCTGCTTTTTGTTATTTCTGTCCTTTTTTCTCTCTCTCTCTGGGTTGTTTCCATTCGGCCCCATTCAGCCTACTTTTTTCAGACTTTTACCCCCATCCAGGTGTCGAGTTTTTCTTGACGAGCGGTAGCGAGCCAGCATATTTAAATATTTGTTTTGACAGCAGGCTAAATTTGTACATTTTTCGATAGAAAAAAGTCTCCGGCGAAGCCGGATTTCTCCATACAATGCTGGCTCGCTATCGCTAGCACCTGGATGGGAAAAAGTCTTAAAACAGTAGGCTAAATAGGGCCGAATGGATACAATCCAGAGAAAGAAAGAAAATTAGAGAACAAAAGCAGGTCACATATTGGGATATTAGCTCTTCAAATAAACGTATTGGGACTAATATAACGCGTGGGACGTATTTTTCATTAAACACAAATAGGCTTTTCCACACATCATGAATTGATATAATACATCGCTGTAATCCATAAAATGCATGTTAATTGTGCAATATATATATATGTATATATATATATAAATATCTGAATGATAATAAATGGACGTTAAATATTTGTCCTAATAAAACTATAAAAAACACAAAACAAATATAATGCAATGCTATATAAAGTCGGAATTCCCTTATGTTTAATATATGAAATATGAATATTCAGTCTTCATTGAGAGAATATTAATGTCATTGTAATTGCGAATTGTTGGCTTCTAGATTAAAACTACATACTGTTACCATACTACTATAACAGGCACAATATATACTGTTATCATACTACTATAACAGGCACAATATATACTGTTATCATACTACTATAACAGGCACAATATTAACTGTTATCATACTACTATAACAGGCACAATATATACTGTTATCATACTACTATAACAGGCACAATATATACTGTTATCATACTACTATAACAGGCACAATATATACTGTTATCATACTACTATAACAGGCACAATATTTACTGTTATCATACTACTATAACAGGCACAATATTAACTGTTATCATACTACTATAACAGGCACAATATATACTGTTATCATACTACTATAACATACACAATATATACTGTTATCATACTACTATAACAGACACAATATATACTGTTATCATATTACTATAACAGACACAATATATACTGTTATCATACTACTATAACAGACACAATATTTACTGTTATCATACTACTATAACAGGCACAATATTAACTGTTATCATACTACTATAACAGGCACAATATTAACTGTTATCATACTACTATAACAGACACAATATTTACTGTTATCATACTACTATAACAGACACAATATTAACTGTTATCATACTACTATAAGAGGCACAATATTAACTGTTACCATACTACTATAACAGGCACAATATTTACTGTTATCATACTACTATAACAGCACAATATTTACTGTTATCATACTACTATAACAGACACAATATATTACTGTTATCATACTACTATAACAGACACAATATTTACTGTTACCATACTACTATAACAGGCACAATATTTACTGTTATCATACTACTATAACAGACACAATATTAACTGTTATCAATATTACTATAACAGGCACAATATTTACTGTTATCATACTACTATAACAGACACAATATTTACTGTTATCATACTACTATAACAGACACAATATATTACTGTTATCATACTACTATAACAGACACAATATATATACTGTTATCATACTACTATAACAGACACAATATATACTGTTATCATACTACTATAACAGAACAAATATTTACTGTTATCATACTACTATAACAGGCACAATATTAACTGTTATCATACTACTATAACAGGCACAATATTTACTGTTATCATACTACTATAACAGGCACAATATTTACTGTTATCATACTACTATAACAGGCACAATATTTACTGTTATCATACTACTATAACAGACACAATATTACTGTTATCATACTACTATAACAGACACAATATTACTGTTATCATACTACTATAACAGGCACAATATTTACTGTTATCATACTACTATAACAGGCACAATATTTACTGTTATCATACTACTATAACAGGCACAATATTTACTGTTTATCATACTACTATAACAGGCACAATATTTACTGTTATCATACTACTATAACAGACACAATATTACTGTTATCATACTACTATAACAGACACAATATTACTGTTATCATACTACTATAACAGGCACAATATTACTGTTATCATACTACTATAACAGGCACAATTATTTTACTGTTATCAATATTACTACATAACGGCGGGGGGGGGGGGGGAATGGGAGTATTTATTTGCTTATTTATACATATTTTAATATATAGTATATATATATATATATTTTTTTTTTTTTTAGTTTCCTCCCAAGACCTCCTTCAAGCTGTATACACATCCCCTGTGACCCCCCTTCAAGATAAAATTGTACATTTATCGATAGAAAAATGTTCCGGCCCGAAGGCTGGTTCCTCTTAAATTAATGGCTCGCTATCGCTAGCCAGGAAAAAGTCGACACCTGCATTGCATGAAAGGTCTTAATATTGGCAAGAAAATGGGTCAAAAGATCTTAAAATCGCCAAAATAATGGGCCAAATGTCTTAAAATCTCAGAACTAATGGGGTTAGACATGAGGGAGAAGGGGGGGCGCAAAGAAAACAACCATATATATATATATATAATATATATATATATTATGTACTGTAGTTATACTACTATGGTTAATTACAGAACGTATGAATATAGACGTTAAGGGGGAG
>JBAKBP010036875.1:2500-17955 GCA_037953745.1 Lithodes maja | reverse complement strand
GTGTCAAGATAGAATCAGCAAGCGTCGACCCCAGGAGGAGGGCATCAAGGGATGCCCCTAGTACTAGCAGGGTGTATGCCAAAGGATGTATCTTCTGTGAGAAGTCAAGCAAGTACATAAAAACAACAAAGACAAGGGAGCCACTCATACAGTGTGTTGAGCTACGAGCAGATGAGAAGATTCGCAGAGCAGCAATAAGGAAACTCAACCAGAGAATCCTTGGTTTAGTTAGCAGAGACCTTGTTGCTGCAGAGGGTCACTACCACAAGTCGTGCTACAAACTCTTCACAAAAGATGATTTCCCAGCGGCCGCCAGGTCGGGTGCAGGTGAAAATCAGGAAGAAAGCGAGGAAGCACGCTACGAAGAGGTTGAGACAGAAGCCCTCGAGGAACTCTGCTTGTATATAAGGACCAAATTATTCCCCAACCCAGAGGTACTGCCTATGACAAACCTCACATCTAGGCTTGAGAGATCCATGATGTCCCGTGGTATTATCCAACTGAAACCAGCGACAAAGAAACATGTTCGCCGAAAGATTGAAACCGAGTTTGGAGAATCACTACGCTTTGTCCCAGATGAGAAAGGAAAGCTTCTAATCTATCCACGCAGCCTCTCAATGGACGACCTTGCCCGGCAAGCACACAAAATGGCAAAAGACCTGCAAGAAGCAAGAGCAGCTAACTCTGAAGATGTCTTAACCAAAGCAGGAATGCAGCTGAGGAATGAGATCAATAAACAAGATGTGAGTCAGCGATGGCCTCCCGATACAGATCAGAATGTCATTCCTGCAGCAGTCACTCAATTCCTGCACACCCTGCTGACAGGAGAGTGTGAGTGTGAAACTCCCTCTGAAAGAGCTCAACGTCTTGCCACTTCCTTTGGCAGTGACTTGGTCTTTGCTGTTACCAGTGGCAAGACAAAACCACCCAAGCACGTACTGCTGACCAATGCTGTAAAGTCTTTGACAGGAAACACAGAACTGATCCGAACTCTGAATCGTCTTGGTCACTGTGTGTCTTACTCAATGTTTGAGGAGATCGATACAGCCCTTTGTATCCAGAAGCTGGAATGCTCAAAGGATGACATTCCACTGCCAGCAAACATCTACCCTGGTGTGTTCACAACCCTGGCATGGGATAACATTGACCGACTTGAAGAGACCCTAAGTGGAGCAGGTACTTCTCATAGAGTCAATGGCATTGCTGTCCAGTCCAAGGTTGCAGGCTCTGTGCTGGCTCATCCCCTTGGGCCTTTGCCTTGGGCACTTGCCAGCGGTGATGGGTCTCTCCGCAAGACCAACAAGGCTGCCCTAGCAAAGGAGTTAGAGAGGAATGTTTCTCCTGCAGAAGTGATACCCGAGCCCTCTGCTACCATAATTGATGGGATGAGCCTGGTCCACAAACTGAAGGGAAACGACAAAACTTTTTCACAGCTTGCAGGTACAGCACTGAGTCACGCTGTTCATGAAGGTGCTAAGAGCAGGCGCATTGATGTTGTGTTTGATATCTACAAGGAGACATCCATCAAGGATGCAGAACGAGCCAAAAGAAGTGCAGGCACAGGAATTCATTTCAAGAACATTCAACCTGGGCACAACATCCAGCAGTGGAGAAAGTTACTCGGTAGTTCCTCCAACAAGGCAAGTCTTATCAAGTTCTTGGTAGAAGAATGGAAGGCACCACAGCACAGGGAGAAGCTCAAGGACAAGGAGCTGTATGTCACATGTGAGCAGCGCTGCTTCAAGATCACCAAAGAGCAGTGGGAAGAGGCTCCTGAGCTTAAGTCAACTCAAGAAGAAGCAGACACACGCCTTCTTCTCCATGCACTTCATGCAGCAGAATCTGGGAACAAGTCTGTCATCATCACTGCAGAAGATACAGACGTCATGGTGTTGTGTCTTGGCATGTGCCACAAGATCCCATCCCATCTGTTCCAGAAGTGCGGGACGAAGAACCGGACAAGATTCCTGGATATCACCACACTGAGCCGCACACTGGGAGGCAGCGTGTGTGATTCATTGATTGGTATGCATGCCTTTACAGGCTGTGATACCGTCAGTGCATTCGCTGGCCGAGGGAAGATGACGACACTCAAGCAGGTGAAGATGGACAAGACATACCAGGATGCTTTTCACGAACTTGGACGCTCATGGGAAGTGTCTCCTGAACTCTTTGAGAAGCTACAGGAAATCACCTGCCACATGTACCTACCATCTACCCACACAACTAAGGTAAACAAGCTTCGGTATGAGCTGTTCTGTGCAAGACGTGGAGAGGTAGAGTCAAGTCAACTCCCTCCTTGTGAGGACTGCCTCTTCATGCATGCACTGCGTGCAAACTACCAGGCTGCGATCTGGAGGAGAAGTCTTCAGAGCCAGCCATTTGTTGCGAACCCAACAGACTGCGGTTGGATGACAGATGAGGACGGTAAGCTTGCCGTCAACTGGATGCGAGGCTCACCAGCACCAGATGCTGTTATGCAGCTACTGTCTTGCAAGTGTGTGCGGTCATGCGAACTCCCTAAGTGTACTTGCCTCAGCAATGGTCTAAAATGCACGGACATGTGCAGGTTACAGACATGTCAGAACACGGCTATTGAAGAAGAGCCGGTGGCACAACAGTCAGATTCCGAGTCTGATGTAGATGATATTTAGGAGTAGTAATTTGCCATAATAGTATGTACAAGCCCATGGCATGCTTAGTGTGTATTTACAGGACTTGTATTAAATGTGACAATTACTATATGCATTTTGTTGACATTTAGGCATTCCTGTCCCCAAATTTGACATTTTAAAAAATTTCTGAATTTTCGGTAGGGTATGTCTATTCAAGAAGTGATAACGACCATTAAGCTACCAATGTGCAAGGGCTATCATATCAAAACATAAACTAGAGGCATGTAGCAAGCTAAAAACACCTAAGAGAATTAGTCACCCCGGGTGGTACCGATATCCCAAAATTCGGGTCTTGGCTCATGGACTATAGTGCTTGCTGTGTCTCCAAGTATTCCAGAGTCCAGACCTTACATTTCGAAACCCAACCATACGGCTAGGAGAGCGTAGATAGCAGAGAAGGGGTGTTGTAGATAGAGGAAGCTGTTGGAATGGCTTTGGTATGTGTGTTAATAGTCTATATACGTCGTCGAGGTGTCCCCTGACCTACCCGGAAGTAAATCGTAACTTCCGGCGGGGGTGTCACACGGGCTCCTGTATCGGATAATCTGTATCAGAGTCTAGTTTCGGCAATTACTTAGTAGTCATTCTATAAAGTAGTTAGATAAAGTATTCGTAGTTTTAGGGGTGTATTCCTGATTCTATGCTACAATATTTAACCCTTCTATTCTGGCTATATTTAACCCTTCTATTCTAGCTATATTTAACCCTTCTATTCTAGCTATATTTAACCCTTCTATTCTAGCTATATTTAACCCTTCTATTCTAGCTATATTTAACCCTTCTATTCTGGCTATATTTAACCCTTCTATTCTAGCTATATTTAACCCTTCTATTCTAGCTATATTTAACCCTTCTATTCTGGCTATATTTAACCCTTCTATTCTAGCTATATTTAACCCTTCTAAGCTACAATATTTAACCCTTCTATTCTGGCTATATTTAGACGATAATATGTAGCTTAGGAAGGATCTGTGGTAGGTGAAAGAGTTGGTTGAGATAGTTTGAAGCCTAGAGGTCCTTCCTAAGCTGAATAAAATCGTCTAATAGTTGCTAGGATATGATGAAAAGGATGTCCCTGGTACTGAATGGGTTAATATTGCGTAAACCCATAATTATGTACCTTTGGTCTAATAACATATTGTTGTTAGTATATTGTGACTCCGATAATGTGACTCCGATAATGTGACTCCGATAATGTGACTCCGCACCTAGTATCGGATACATAATATCCTCCTGTGACTCGGGCTTTATACACATTCTTGTTCTAATTTTTTTTTTTTTTTTCAGCTTAGGAAGGTCCTCGTTAATTTTGGTTAACCCCTTTAAGATACGATGCCGCGTTCCTTTAAGGGGAGATTTCCACTTGAGGGATTTTTTTCTTCACCCCTTTCTCCCTCATGTTTAGCCCCATTGCTTTTGATATTATAAAAAGTTTTCCCCATTAGTTTAGCGATTTTAAGAACTTTCACCCCATATTAAGACCTTTCGTGCAATTCAGGTGTCGATTTTATCCTGGCGAGCGATAGCGAGCCTGTAATTTAAGAGGAACCGGCTTTCAGCCGGGACATTTTTCTACCGAAAAATGTACAAATTTATCTTGAAAGGGGGTCTAAGGGGTGTAATTTTAAGATTGATGGAATTCTAGGGAACGAACTAAAAACCTCCCCTTAACCCGTTCAGTACTGGCGATGTCTTTTATTTTATTTCAGCTGCATTTCGACGATTTTAAAAAGCTTAGGACGGGTATATGGTAGCTATAACGATGAATTGGGATAGTCTGTCGCCTTTTAATGTGTATATGTCCTTAAGCTGAATAAAATTGTCTAATAGTTTTCAGAATATAGTGAAGAGGACGTCACCGGTACTGCACGGGTTAATATATTCTGACTATCATTAGACTGATTCATTTAGCTTAGGAAGGATCTCTAGGAATCAAACGGCTACACACTATGTCAATAATGTTTTGCACTCCCCCCCCCCCCCCCAATGCTTCACACATTTAAAACAATCGCTTAATTGTAGACTTAAATTGCTTCAAACTCCGCGTGTCCAGGCATTATGGCTCGAACGTCCCTTGATTTTGGCCCTGTCACTCTTTCAACTCTGGGGGAGGCACTCGTTACAGGCAGTGCTACCTTTTGTCTCCCTCACTCGCATATACAAAATTAAAATTAAGATTAAAGACATCCTCGAATACTAAAGGGGTTAAGGCTTACCCGAATCAAACATTTAAGGAGGGTCACCTGCTTTTTGTTCTCTTTCTCTCTTGTTCTCTCTTTCTTTGGCTTGTATCCATTTGGCCACATTCAGCCAACTGTTTTAAGACTTTTATCCCCATCCAGGTGTCGATTTCTTCCTGGCAAGCGATAGCGAGCCAGCATTGTATGGAGAAATCCGGCTTCGCCGGAGAAATTTTTCTATCGAAAAATGTACAAATTTACCTTGCTGTCAAAACAAAACAATATATATATATATGCTGGCTTGCTACCGCTCGCCAGGGAAATATTGACACCTGGATGGGGGTAAAAGTCTTAAAATAGTAGGCTGAATGGGGCCGAATGGATACAAGCCAAAGAGAGAGAAAGATAAAAAAGCGAGGTGGGCTCCCTTAATTAGTTTATGTTGAGGTCTAGGCATGTGAGAAACCAACCTCACAAACCCTACTGGCTCCAGAGGGGATAGAACCCTCACCGCTAGACAGGCCGACCTTCGCCTTAATGTGTGTGTGTGTGTGTGTGTGTGTGTGTGTGTGTTTTTTTTTTTTTTTTTTTTTTCTGTTGAGTGTTTGGTTGTTGGTCGTGGGATTGTCCAAAGGTGAAACATTTAAGTTGGTTGTACGTGAAAGCTCCCTACCCACCCACACATAATCCTCTCAAATACGTTTATATATATATATATATATATATACAATTACCTGTTGAGTATGTGGTCAGATTCTCTAAAGCTGATTTTGGCATATCCTTCCAATATCCGTACCAGATCACGATATAATTGCAATAATTATACAGTCAAATAAATTCTGCAATCAGCTGGTCGAGAAAGTCTTGCTTAAGTTTATATTTCGCAACAGGTAGAACATGTCTATACAGTGTCTGCAGTATATTGAAGTGTCTGTTGAGATCATTATTTGCAAGAATTAAATATTATAAACTATACTCTTCCTGTTGCAACGTGTGTGTGTGTGTGTGTGTGTGTGTGTGTGTGTGTGTGTGTGTGTGTGTGTGTGTGTGTGTGTGTGTGTGTGTGTGTGTGTGTGTGTGTGTGTGTGTGTGTGTGTGTGTGTGTGTGTGTGTGTGTGTGTGTGTGTGTGTGTGTGTGTGTGTGTGTGTGTGTGTGTGTGTGTGTGTGTGTGTGTGTCGCTTTACTTTGCATGAAAGGATCTAAATGTACAATCAATTCTTACAATTTATCGGTGTCGTGTTTATGTCGTGTGTGTGTGTATGTGCGCGCGTGGGAGTGAGTGTGTATGTGTGTGTGTGTGTGCGTTTCACCTATTATCTGCATGAACGGCTCCACACACTCCCAATCTCTCGTTCCAATCTAGCAGTCTCGTGTCTATAAATTACACTAAAGACTCTTGATTACTAACTAAGACAAAAATTACTACCTTCCTCTAGTTATCGTGAGAGAGACCTCCTCTTACTTGCCACTCCTTTGGGGGAAGCGCTTGATTTTCTGAACTCCTTTCTCCCTCGTGTTAAGCCCCATTAGTTTTGAGATTTTAAGACGGTTGGCTCATTATTTTGGCGATATTAACACCTTTCGCCCCATTTCGTTGTCAACGTTAAAAGCTTTCGTGCAATTAATTTAGGTGTCGATATTTTCCTGGCGAGCGATAGCGAGCCTGTAATTTTAGGAGGAACCGTCCCTACCGAAAAATGTACAAATTTATCTTGAAAGGGGGTCTAGGGGGTATTTTTCTAAGCTTGATGGAGGTCTAGTGAGGAAACTAAACAAAAATCATGAATATATGAATTAATATACCAAAAATCCAGCCACCAGCCCCTTAAGGGGAGGTATTTAGTTTGTTCCCTAGACCTCCAGCAAGCTTAAAATTACACCCCCTCGAGTCCCTTTCAAGATTAATGTGTACATTTTTCGGTAGAAAAATGTCCCGGCCAAAGGCCGTTTCCTCTTAAGTTACAGGCTCGCTATCGCTCGCCAGGATAAAATAGACACCTGAATGGCACGAAAGGTCTTAAAATGGGGTCAAAGTTCTTAAAATCGCCAAACTAACTGGGCAAACATCTTAAAATCTCAAAAGCAATGGGGCTAGACATGAGAGAGAAAGGGGTCCAGAAAATAATCCCTCCAGTAGAAATCTCCCCTTAACCAGCCTGCCTTCAAGTATAGCGGAAATTGTGCACTAAAAAAAAATATGTTGCAATTGCAGTAATTTAGTTTATATCGTACTATTATGAGACCCAACAGCTTATTACACTGTTATGCCTTCCATTATCCTATCTTTGCCATTGTTAAGTTTTACATCAAAGGGTAATAAGCAAGGTACGTGTTCAGAGTCGTTATTATGGTGATTATCCTGGTCATTAAGGGGGAGATCTCCACTTGAGGGATTTTTTTCTTGACCCCTTTCTCCCTCATGTTTAGCCCCATGGCTTTTGATATTATATAACGTTTGCCCCATTAGTTTAGCGATTTTAAGAACTTTCACCCCATATTAAGATCCTTCGTGCAATTCAGGTGTCGATTTTATCCTGGCGAGCGATAGCGAGCCTGTAATTTAAGAGGAACCGGCCTTCGGCCGGGAAATTTTTCTACCGAAAAATGTACAAATTTATCTTGAAAGGGACTCAAGGGGGTGTAATTTTAAGCTTGATGGAGGTCTAGGGAACAAACTAAACACCTCCCCTTAAGCAGCCATAACTTATTGTAAATTAAACCTTGTCAGTCTATCATTACAAAAAGTGACATGACCAGTTTCAAATTATAAATTGTTACGCTCAATGTTTGTCTTTTATTTAATAAGCTCTGTATTATCTATTGAATCATTTTGTATCCATTAGTTTTGCTACCATTTTGAATATATTCATTAATAGTATTTGGCACACTCGTCGACAGGAATTTCTGGACACACCATTGCCTATTTTTGTGTGTTCTTTGTTTTTCTTTTTCTATGTGAGTGAGGGAGACAAAAGGCAGAACTGCCTGTAGCGAGTGCCTCCCCCAGAGTTGAAAGAGTGACAGGACCATATGCTTACATTAGTTTATTTAAGTGCATTGGGGTTTGCAGTTGAGGATTAATGTTAAGAACGGGGTGTTAGTTAAGGGGAGATCTCCACTTGAGGGATTTTTTTCTTGACCCCTTTCTCCCACATGTTTAGCCCCATTGCTTTTGAGATTTTAAGACGTTCGCCCCATTATTTTGACGATTTTAAGTACTTTCGACCCTTTTCTTTCAATTTTAAGACCTTTCGTGCCATTTAGGTGTCGATTTTATCCTGGCGAGCGATAGCGAGCCTGTTATTTAAGAGGAACCGGCTTTCAGCCGGGACATTTTTCTACCGAAAAATGTACACATTTATCTTGAAAGGGGCTCAAGGGGGTGTAATCTTAAGCTTGATGGATATCTAGAGACCAAACTAAATAAAAAAACTTAATTCTGGTGGGGGTGTTAGGAATAAGTTTAATTTTACTTTGATATTGTTTGAAAATGTATCCTGTTTGACTAAGAAAGGGTTACAAAACTACATGGAATCGTGTCCCATAGACCTTGCGTTCCATGTTTGGCAGATACTGTCGAAAAAATGCATAACACACACACACACACACACACACACACACACACACACACACACACACACACACACACACACAGAATAACAGTTAATCGTTGTAAGCTTACCAACAAAAACAGCACATGCAGTGAACACATATATCAAGTCCAGTAATGGCAGACCAAAAACACACGTCCTGCCCTTGACCTTTAAGTGAACTCTCTGTGTGTGTGTGTGTGTGTGTGTGTGTGTGTGTGTGTGTGTGTGTGTGTGTGTGAGAGTGCCTGTGTGTATGTGTGTGCTAGTGTGTCTGCGTCTGGGTGAGTATGTGTAGGTGTCTCTTTTGTGTGTGTGTGTGTGTCTATGTGTGTGCTAGTGTGTCTGCGCCTGTGTGAGTATGTGTAGCTCTCTGTGTGTGTATGAGAGAAAGTGCCTGTGTGTATGTGCGTGTGTCTGCGTCTGGGTGAGTATGTGTAGCTGTCTCTTGCGTGTGTGTGTGTGTGTGTGTGTGTCTGCGTCTGTGTTAGTATGTGTAGCTGTCTGTGTGTATGTGTTTAAATTTCTGTAAATGTCTGAGTGACGGTGTTTATAAGTGAGTGTTCGTGTGTATGTTTGTATCTTTTAAATGTGCTTATGAGTGTATGCAGTTATGTGTGTACAGTATGTGTGGAATATGTGTGTATCTGTGTACGCATGAGTGCCTGTGTGTTCGTGTGTGTAAAGAATTGTTTTGTGTGAGTCTTATTAAGGGGAGATTTCCACTTGAGGGATTTTTTACTGAACTCCTTTCTCATTCAGGTTTAGCCCCATTGATTTTGAGATTTTAAGACGTTCACCCCATTAGTTTGGCGATTTTCTGTCCATTTTCTGCCCCATTCTGCCCCATTTCTGTCAATTTTAAGATCTTTCATGTCATTTAGGGGTCAAACTTTTCCTGGCGAGCGATAGCGAGCCTGTAATTTAAGAGGAACCTTCGGGCTGGACATTTTCCTATCGAAAAATGTACAAATTTATCTTGAAAGGGGGTCAAGGGGTGAAATTTTAAGATTGCTGGAGAAGTAGGAAACAAACTAGAAACCTCCCCTTAAATGGACGCATGAGTAAGTGCGTTTAGTTTTGTATGCGTATTATTTTTCATGTGTGTGTGTGTGTGTATTTAAATGTACGTGAGTGCATGTGTATACTTGTGTTAGTTTGTGTATGTGATTGTGTGTATGGTGGGTGGGCTACCTGTGTGTGTGTGTGTATGTGTGTATGGTGGATGGGTTACCTGTGTGTATGGTGGGTGGGTTACCTGTGTGTGTGTGTGTTACTCAGTTACTCAGTTACTCAGTTACTTGTTCGTCAAGGGGAATCCACGCAATGCGAGCTAAGCTCATTATTATCGCGCCTCCTTAACTGGGAATGTATTGCGTGAAATGCATGTTAAATTTTGTATGTACTGTTGGAATGGCTGTGGATGTGTGTGTAGTCTGTATTTTAGCCAATTGGCGACATCGGAAACGAAGGATTAGGGTTAATCTGTACGGTACCTGTCTCACCCGAAGGCTTAGGTTGACCAGTACGATACCCATCTCACCTTGTAACCGATCACCAACCCCAGATGGGACGTCACAACTTCGTCCACTTATTCCAGGTTCCTATTTATACTGCTAGGTGAACAGAGGCTACACCGTTAAGAGACTTGCCCAAATGTCTCTTCCCCGCCCAGGTCTCGAACTCGGGACCTTCCGGTTGTGAGCTAGACGCGCTATCCGTTACGCCACGGGGAGTTGTGGGGAGTGTGTATGTATGTGTATGTATGTATGGTGGGTGGGCTACCTGTGTGTGTGTGTGTATGGTGGGTGGGTTACCTGTGTGTGTGTGTATGTATGTGTATGTATGTATAGTGGGTGGGCTACCTGTGTGTGTGTGTGTGTGTGTATGTATGGTGGGTGGGCTACCTGTGTGTGTGTGTGTGTGTGTGTGTGTATGGTGGGTGGGCTACCTGTGTGTGTGTGTGTGTATATGGTGGGTGGGCTACCTATGTGTGTGTGTGTGTGTGTATGTGTGTGTATGTATGGTGGGTGGGCTACCTGTGTGTGTGTGTGTGTGTATGTATGTATGATGGGTGGGCTACCTGTGTGTGTGTGTGTGTATGTATGTGTGATGGGTGGGCTACCTGTGTGTGTGTGTGTGTATGTGTGTATGTATGGTGGGTGGGCTACCTGTGTGTGTGTGTGTGTGTGTGTGTGTGTGTGTGACTGTGTGTATGGTGGGTGGTCGCCCTACTTGCAGATAATATTTGTGTTCATACTCATGTGCCGAAAAAAAAAAAAGAGTGGATTGGGCCTGAGTATATAGATAGATACTCATGTGCATAGTGTGTGCATGTGTGTGTGTCACTGTGTGTGTGTGTGTGTGGTCCGCTGTAAAATCCACCGATAATTTGTATGTTAATTTTTAATAGTCCGGCATTTGATATTAATTTTTGTCATACCGACCAGCTAATTAGCATAAATAATAGACCATAAAGTATCCGATATTTAATGTATCCCTTAAAATAATATCCTAGTCATTAATATACCGTTACGTACAGTCAGTCGGTCTATTAAGGGGAGACAAACCGTTTTTTATTTTTTTATTTATTTTTTTATTTTAATTACTTAATTTATTCCTTTATTTCTTAGTTTTCTCGCTAGACCTCCATCAAGCTTAGAAAAACACCCCCTAGACCCCCTTCAAGATAGATTTGTAAATTTTTCGGTAGAAAAATTTCCCGGCCAAAGGCCGATTCCTCCTAAAATTACAGGCTCGCTATCGCTTGCCAGCAAAAATTCGACACCTAAATGTCACGAAGGGTCCTAATATTGACAAATAAATGGGGTGAAAGGTCATAAAATCCCCAAACTAATGGAACCAACGTCTTAAAATCTCAAAACTAGTGGGGCTAAACATTAGGGAGAAGGGGGTCCAGAAAAACGGTCTGTCACCCCTTAAGTGATGTCTCGGCACCAATTATGCTTTGATCAATAATTGGCACCAGCAATATATTTACACATGATTTTATCTTTTGGAGTGAGATATACCAGCATGTTCCTATACTTACCCACCCTATTCAACATCTGACAGACATTAATACAGCACAGAGCGAGCTAAATGTAATGCCAGCTGAGACATGACTTATTAGCGCCACTGTACTTTATATATTGATGTAAAAACACAAGAGAGAAAACAGGTTTAAGGGGGGTCACCGGCTTTTGTTATCTTTCTCTCCTTTTCTCTCTTTCCCTGGCTTGTATCCATTGGGCCCCATTCAGCCAACTGTTTTAAGACGTTTTTCTCCATCCAGGTGTCGATTTCTTCCTGGCGAGCGATAGCGAGCCAGCATTGTATGGAGAAATCCGGCTTCGCCGGACACATTTTTCTATCAAAAAATTTACAAATTTAGCTTGCTGTCAAAACAAAAATATATATATGCTGGCTCGCTCCCGCTCGCCAGGAAAATATTGACACCTGGATGGGGGTAAACGTCTTAAAAAAGTAGGCTGAATGGGGCCAAATGGATACAAGCCAGAGAAAGAGAGAAAAGGAGAGAGAAAAAGCAGGTCACCCCCCTTAACCACTTCTGTGCCGGCGACGTGTTTATCATCCCATTCTGGCTGTATTTAGACGATGTTGTGCAGTTTAAAAAGGATCTGAGGAAGTAAAAAGGGTTAAGTGAGATAGTTCGAAGCCTGTTAATTGCCGGAAGCCCTTTTAAAACTGAATGTAATCGTCTACCAGCAGCCAGAATAAAGTTAAGGGGAGACAGACCGTTTTTCTGGACCTTCTTTGCACTCATGTTTAGCCCCACTAGTTTTGAGATTTTAAGACGTTCGGCCCATTAGTTTGGCGATCTTTATATCTTTACCTCCATTTCGTTGTCAATTTTAAGATCTATCGTGCCATTTAGGTATCGATTTTTTTCCTGGTGAGCGATAGCGAGCCTGTAATTGTAAGAGGAATCGGCCTTCGGCCGGGACATTTTTCTACCGAAAAATGTACAAATTTATCTTAAGGGGGGAGGGGGGGGGGGGGTCTAGGGGATGTTTGTCTATGTTTGAGGGATGTCTAGCGAGGAAACTTAGAATTTATGAATGGATGAATTTATAGGCCAAAAAAGCAGTCGGCGTCCCCTTAAGGGGGGTGACCTGCTTTTTGTTATTTCTCTCCTTTTCGCTCTTTCTCTGGCTTGTATCCATTCGGCCCCATTCAGCCAACTATTTTAAGACGTTTATCCCCATCTAGGTGTCGATTTCTTCCTGGCGAGCGATAGCGAGCCAGCATTATATGAAGAAATCCGGCTTCGCCGGAGACCTTTTTTCTATCGAAAAATGTACAAATTTAGCCTGCTCTCCAACAAAAATAAAAAAATATGCCGGCTCGCTACCGCTCACCAGTAAAAAAATGGCACCTGGATGGGGATAAACGTCTTAAAACAGTAGGCTGAATGGGGCCAAATGGATACAAGCCAGAGAAAGATAGAAAAGGACAGAACAAAAACAGGTCACCCCCGCCCACCTCGCTTTTGTTGTTCTCTTTATCTCCCTCTCTCTCGTTGGCTGGAAGGGGTTAATAATCAGATTTGCAGGAAGGGAGGTAGAACAGTGTGCAACAAAAGCAATATATATAGCCTTCCCATAACAAAGACCACTATACAGCACATTCAAGAAAGTAAGACAGAGGAGGTAACTTGAATAATAATACATGGATAAATAAATCGACCAATAAAATATATACCCTTTACCTCTTAAGGGGAGGTTTTTAGGTTTGTTCCCTAGAGCTCAATCAAGCTTTAAAATACACCCTCTAGACCCTCTTTCAAGATAAATTTGTACATTTTTCGATAGAAAAATGTCCCGGCCGAAGGCCGGTTCCTCTTAAATTACAAGCTCGCTATCGCTCGCTAGGAAAAAATCGACACCTAAATGCCACGTAAGGTCTTAAAATTGACAGAAATGGGGCGGAAGTTCGTAAAATCGCCAAACTATAAGGGGCAAACGTCTTAAAGTCTCAAAAGCAATAGGGCTAAACATGAGGGAGAAAGGGGTTCCGAAAAAAATCCCTCAAGTGGAAATCTCCCCTTAAACAACAGCAAATACAACAACAACAACAAGACGCATCATTTGTGTTTTGAGGTGGACTATTCAAAGCAGATGTGTGTAATGTTGCTACCATTCAACACATTCCTTAAGGGGAGGTTTTTAGTTGATTCCCTAGACTTCCATCAAACTTAAAATTACTCCCCCTAGACCCCCTTTCAAGATAAATTTGTACATTTTTCGGTAGAAAAATGTCCCGGCCGAAGGCCGATTCCCCTTAAATTACAGGCTCGCTATCGCTCGCCAGGAAAAAATCGACACCTAAATGGCACGAATGGTCTTAAAATTGACAGAAATGGGGCGAGGGTTCTTAAAATTGTCAAAATAATGGGGCAAACGTCTTAAAATTAGAAAAGTAATGGGTCTAAACATGAGGGAGAAAGGAGTAAAGAAAAAAGTCCCTCAAGTGGAGATCTCCCCTTAACCCCTTCTTTTACGGCTACGTTTTTTTTTAAACTTAATTTTGGCTACTAATAGACGATTTTATGCAAGGGCCCTCAGCAATCAACAGGCTTCGAAATATCTCACTCAAGCCTTTTTACTACCACAGATCCTTCTTAAGGGGAGATCTCCACTCTAGGGATTTTTTTCTTGACCCCCTTTCTCCCTCATGTTTAGCCCCATTGCTTTTGATATTATAAAACGTTTGCCCCATTAGTTTAGCGATTTTAAGAACTTTCACCCCATATTAAGACCTTTTGTGCCATTCAGGTGTCAATTTTATCCTGGCGAGCGATAGCGAGCCTGTAATTTAAGAGGAACCGGCCTTCGGCCGGGACATTTTTCTACCGAAAAATTTACAAATTATCTTGAAAGGGACTCAAGGGGGTGTAATTTTAAGTTTGATGGAGGTCTAGGGAACAAACTAAATACCTCCCCTTAAACTGCACAAAATCAATAAATCTAAATATAACTAGAAAAATGTTACAAAAAAAAGGTCTCGGTACAGAAGGGGTTGAGAATATAATGTAGATAGGATTTCTATTCGTGGTTAATACAAATGGTTAATAGAAATGGTTAGCTGCATTTGACAGGATACAAATCGTATTATGTGTTCAAACTAGAGTATGCAAACTAATTAAAACACTTATTATATGTGTCATTTTAAAACAATTGAGCTCATTACACTATTCACTATAAAGCCTGTGTTTATTATACAGGCATATGTAAATTGTCACAAAACAGGTACCCAATTCATGTGTATTAATTTGAATACATTTCCTAACGTTCTAATAATTTGGCATGCACAATAGAACACAGTCTAAATGAGCATCAGTTACTGCATGCGTTCCAAAAGAGAAGTTGTTTGAATTCTAACGCCAAACGATCATAACCAACTGATTAACAACAACAACAACAACAACAACAACAACCAACTGATTATAATATAATTGAAATCCCTCTTCACCGACAACCTCGGTCATATTCTGTGTAATCATAAGTTACTACAACTTTTCCTTAAGGGGAGTGACCTGCTTTTTGTTATTTCTGTCCTTTTCTCTCTTTCTCTGGCTTGTATCCATTCGGCCCCATTCAGCCAACTATTTTAAGACGTTTATCCCCATCTAGGTGTCGATTTCTTCCTGGCGAGCGATAGCGAGCCAGCATTATATGAAGGAATCCGGCTTCGCCGGAGACCTTTTTCTATCGAAAAATGTACAAAATTAGCCTGCTGTCAAATAAAAATAAAAAAATATGCTGGCTCGCTACCGCTCACCAGTAAAAAATTGACACCTCGATGGGGATAAACGTCTTAAAACAGGAGGCTGAATGGGGCCAAATGGATACAAGCCAGAGAGAGGTAGAAAAGGACAGAACAAAAAAAGGTCATCAAATAATTATATATAACCCAAATATATATATATATATATATATATATATATAACACAAATATATATATATATATATATATATATATATAT
>JBAKBP010036874.1:0-17955 GCA_037953745.1 Lithodes maja | reverse complement strand
GTAGTCGTATACTGTATAATAAAAACGTGTAGAATCACACAACAATTGAGATAAACTGTGCATATCCTAGGTGTTGGGTATAGTGATGTCTACAGTCGAAGCTCTGGCGCTAGTTCAGAAGCGTCCACCAGAGGTCTCAAGGAATTGTTGGTAGGGAGAATTGCCACACCTGCTTTTGGCAAACTTATGTCCCGGGACCGCTACTTCGCCATACTTGGTAACCTGCACTTCGTTACCAACACCAATGTACACAAAACAGACCGCCTGTGGAAGATAAGGGGATTCTACGACATGATGAAGGCCAAGTTTTCCACATTCTTGAAGCCTTTTCAAAAGGTCGTGACCGACGAGTCTCTTGTGCTGTTCCGGGGGAACCTTCACTTCCGGCAGTACATATCATCCAAGAGACATCGATTCAGCATCAAGCTCTTCGTCCTCTGTGACTGTAAGACGGGTTATTTGCTGGACTTCATTGTCTACAGTGGGAAGGAGGGTGAGGTTCTTGCAGATCAAGAAATAGGGTTCGGTGGAGCAGTGGTGAAGGCGATGATGGATCGCTACTTCAACAAGAACCACATACTCTACACGGACAACTATTATACGTCCCCCATCCTCACCAAGTACCTGAACAGGCAGCAAACCCAGATTGTGAGCACAGTACGGGGGACGAGGAAGAACATGCCGGAATTCCCAAAAAAGACCAAAAAGAAGGACATCTTCCTCAAGCAACATGGTCCGATGCTGGCAATCCATTGGCACAACCAAAGGAAGGTCAACATGATCAGCACCATCCACAAGGGCAACCTGGTTGACTCTGGCAAAGTCAACCACAGGACCAGGGAGCCCATCATGAAGCCAGACGCAGTTATGGACTACAACATAAACATGCGTCTGGTTGACAAGTCAGACATGCAAGTCGGCTTCATCGACTGCCTGCGGACCTCCTGCAGGTGGTATAAGAAGTTCTTCCTGCACATGATGGATGTGTCTGTGCTCAACTCGTACAACCTGTACAAGCTGATGAACCCCACAATGCCCAGGAAGTACACCAACCTTCGGAGATTCCAGAAACAGCTCATTCTGGATCTCATTGAGGATTATGCCCTGCCTGAGGATTCCCCACGAGCTCAACATATGCCAGGAGCTGGCACCATGGACCGCACATACGCTTACGAACACCACAGAAGCACAGGATCGTCGGTCTTCCAGTAGCTGCTGGTCGCAAGACCCAGAAACGGTGCCATGTCTGCAGCAACACCACCCGAAGACCCCAGACAAACACCAAAACCTCGTATCAGTGCCAGGAATGTCAGGTAGCACTGTGCATCACGCCTTGCCACGATGATTTCCGCATCCTGGTAAACTTCTAAGTGGCACTGACCCTGAGAACACTAGTGAAAGTGACACTAAAACAATAAAACACTATGTGCAAGTGAAAGTGACACTAAAAACAATACAACAGTATGTGCAAGTGAAAGAGACACAACAACTATATACAGTATAAGAGTAACTATTCAATAAGTATTTTTATAAGTGAAACCTGTAATAAGTGAAAGTGACACTAAAACAATATAACAATATGTGCAAGTGAAAGAGACACAACAACTATATATTAGAGTAACTATTCAATAAGTATTTATAAGTGAAACCTGTAATAAGTGAAAGTGACACTAAAAACAATATAACAATATGTCTAAGTGAAAGAAACAACCAAATGTAATAATTACAAGTGTCAAATACGATACCGTACGGTACTGTATGCTTGCGTAGCCTAGCCTCTAACCTAGTAAGTGAAAGTGACACAAAATGTATAACAAGTAATAATAACTCAATAATAACAGTGAGAGTGACAATAATTCATAACAAGAGTAATAAAAGTGAAAGTGACACGATGCTATTACAATAAAAGTGAAAGTGACACAATAATATTACAATAACAGTGAAAGCGCCGAAAATATGTTATATAAAGTTTCATATAACTCAAATAATGGTTGAACAAGTAATAAATTACACAATAATATCACATTATCTCCATACGAACATAATATCGTGTACCGGAACAAAATCCACGGGAGCGACGAGTGACTTAGTGCGTGCTAGCCAGGGCCGCGGCGAAGCGATCGGACACAGGCAAAAATACGCAGGAAATTACCTCCATTCCCATCATCATATCTTGGCAACCACTTGTTGTAGCGATGTTAACTCAACGCCATTCTACAGAGGAAGGTTGGTTCTACACTATGCAATTTAGTTGACTGCTCTAGGTGGTCTCAATCAGTAGATATCGAATTATGAAGATAGCCATTTTTCAGGAAGACCCCCGGACACGACGATCGCCTCATATGAAGGCCCCCGGATCCGGAGGGTTAAGAGAGGGAAAAATTCCGAATTTGAAGAGGAAAGTCCGCGTCACCAGAGAAAATTAAGATTTTATTTATTTATTTTTTTATTTTTTTTTAACATGTGAAATTCATCATATTAGTTGCTGAAAGCAGTGAAGAGCATGTATGAGGGTGCAAAGGCGGCAGTACGTGTGGAGAGTGAGCAGAGCGAGTTCTTTGACCTGAATGTTGGTTTGAAACAGGGGTGTGTGATGTCCCCGTGGTTGTTTACTGTATATATGGATGGAGTTATGAAAGAAATACTATCAAGAGCAGTGGATGTTGGTGTATCGCTGAAAAGGGAGGGAATTGAGTGGAAGCTACCTATACTGCTGTTTGCGGATGATACAGTTCTGATGAGTGATAATGAATGGGAGTTGCAGGGTCTGGTAAATGAGTTTGGAACAGTGTGCGAAAAACGGAATTTGAAGGTAAATACGGGGAAGAGCAAGGTTATGGTCTTCGAAAGGGGTGAAGTCACAGAGTGTGAGGTGAAGCTGAACGGTCAGGCTATGGAGATCGTCAACTCTTTTAAGTATCTGGGCAGTGTGTTGAGTAAAGATGGGACTATGGATGAAGAGGTGCGGGAGAGGGTACAACAGGGGAAGAGGGTTGTAGGAACGCTAAAAGCAGTAACAAGAAATAGGGTGGTCAGTATGGAAGTGAAGAAGTCCTGGCATGACAGTGTGGTAATCCCGACACTGACTTACGGAAGCGAAGCATGGACGTTGGTTGAGAGACTCAGACCAAGAGTGAGAGCAGTGGAAATGAATTACTTAAGGAGTGCGTGCGGAATTACATGGAGGGATAGACAGACTAATGAGGAAGTAAGGAGGTGTGGTGTGGAGGTAGATGTGCTGGAAAGTGTGAAAAGGAACAACTTGAGATGGTTCGGCCATATGGAACGTATGGAAAGCGAGAGAATGACTAAGAGGGTGTACGAGAGCGAGGTGGAGGGACAGAGGGGGAGAGGTAGACCGAATATGAGGTGGAAGGATGGAGTGAGGAACTACATGAATGAAGGCGGTGCTGGTTGGGGGGAGGGGCGTCGACTGACTGGGGACAGAGGTGCATGGGGGCGGTTCGTTCGTGGCCACCCCTTCGGGGATCACGGCGTCAGGCAATAGATAGATAGATAGATCATATTAACCCTCTGACCCCGTTTGGGCTCTGAGGCACCCATAACAAACGCGGCCCGCGGAACCCGGTAGGGCTCTGAGGCTCCGGCAGCTTGAAAGCCTGTAAGCTTGTTTTGAAAGGCGTCCATCCGACGCATATAAACACAGCCGGTTGGACCGACGCCACGCACCTCCGAACACAAGGAGAGGCGTAGTTTGTTCTTGTGTAGCTGTATGTTGTCGTTTCAGTAGTGAAAAGTGGCTTATATGGCTGACATCGCCACAAAGTTCTCTCCACGGAAATTGTCATCACAACTGAACCAGTTGTTGTTGTTGTTGTTCCCCATGCTGCCTGGCCGAACAGCCCCAAGGCCCCGAGCAAGGCCAAGGCCATAACCGAGCGCCCCCACAGAACCCTATCCGCCGACCACAATAAAGCCTGGGTGACCGAAGCCACTCCATGGCGGGGAGCTGAGGAGGGTGCGGAAACGCCCGGGAAACCAAAGCCCCAAAGAAAGTTGAGGGGCAAGGGAAAAATGTGACGCTTTGGCTTCCAATCTTGGTAGATTGGGAGGTCAATCCACGGAAGAGACGCCGTCACTTGAGATCTAGAAAATATATAAGTAAAAGGAACAGTCAGAGTAAGCTATGGGTATGGCAGAGATTGCTCAGTTCTCACTCTGATAGACCAGCCCATCACCACATGACTAGAACCCAATCCTCTCAGCATCAGCTAGGAAAGGCCCTAGAAAGCCGCCTTTGGCGGGGGGATAGCTCCCCTATTTCAACCCTTTTCGGGGTTGGGCACCCGCTTCAACTGAACCAGTTGAATTAGAGAGCTCTACTCAACGCCATTCTACAGGTACAAAACACATCTATGCTTGGGGATGCGCGGGAATGCAGAAGCAGTCAAAATAACAAAGATACGGTAGCCTAGGCGTAGACGTTTTTCGGCCAAAACCACCGGGTTTCGGGGAATATTTATAGAATACATAGCCGAGGCTGAAGGGTTAATGACAAATACGAACCTTATTATGTTTTCAGGGACAGTACAGTACATAGTAATTAATATTAACACAATAATTAAAAGGCACAGGCTTCGATTCATCCTAAAATCACGTAAAACCGAGTGAGAGAACATTGTAAACCGGACACAAATCCCATCCAACTCGGAAATTGCCGAGATATACAGGGACATCTCCGAGAGGCCTTTGCCATTCCGAGAAGTGCAGGTTTCCGAGTAAAAGGAGTCCGAAATATCGGGGGTTTACTGTATTTGTTCTGCTAATTTCGTCCGTGAGGGATAAGTGAGAGAATTACTAAGACAGTGTACAATATGAGAGTGAGGTGGAAGGACAGAGAGGAAGAGGCGGACAGAGAGTAAGGTGGAAGGATGGAGTTGTTGTTGTTGTTGTTCCCTAAGCTGCCTGGCCGAACAGCCCCGAGTCCCAGAGAAAGGCCATGGCCACGATCGGGCTTTCCCACAGAGCTCTCATTGAGTGTAGATTGTGTTGTTGGCGTAAGTGGTTGTGTGAAATGCAGTCTTCTATGATGTGTTTAATGGTATGGGGTGCTGTGTTACATCCCGGGCAGGCGTCGACAACGGAGTCATCCAGTCTCTTCTGATAGCTCAGGAGAGCTGGATGGTGTCCGCATCTCAGCCTGGCCAGGTGGACTCTGTCCTCGCGAGGAAGGGAGGATTCGGAAGGATGGATTTCGGGAGGTCGTGCATGCAGCTGCGTGTTGTCTGTGAGTGAGTGGATGGATCGGTGAGAGATATGAGTATGGATGTGCTTCTGGAAGTTGGTCCGGGGTGGGCAGGGAGGGAGAGAGGACAATAATTGTGTGTGATACCGTGTGCTGGGTGTTGTTTTGATATTTCTTGGTGTCTGTGGGTGTGTTGCCATGTAGTTTAGTGGGTGGTCTTGGTTCGTGGAGGCTGCTGCCAGGAATTGAGTGCCTCTCATGTCCAGATGGTCTTTGACTTTGAGGATTTTGGTTTCTTGATGTAGGTGATCTGTGGGTGCAGTAGCTGTGCAGCCTGTAATGATCTTCAGGGCTTTGTTTTGAATAGTCTGTAAGGTCTTATGATGTGTTTCAGCTAGATTAGAAGCCCAGGCTGGGCTTGCGTATTCCATCACTGATCTTATGTATTGTTTATATACTGAGGTGGTAGTTTCTTTGTTGTGTCCAAATTTTGTGTGAGCAAGTGACCTGAGGGCGTTAAGTCTGGGTGTCAGTTTCTTTTTAATGTTTGTGGTGTGCTGTTTGAATGTCATATGAGTATCATATGTTACTCCTAGGATTTTGGGTGTGTGTGTATGTGTTAGGGGTGTGTTGTTTATGGTGAGTTGAGGGATGTATTCGTGTTCTCCTGTCCAACTTGTGAGCAGGGTTGCGGTGGATTTGGCTGGGGCTAGATTAAGTCTGTTTGTAGTGCACCAGCCATGTAGTGTGTTGAGATAGGGTTGAAGGAGATCTGTTGCTCTTTTTGGGTCATGGTGTGTGCATGTGAGTGTTATGTCATCTGCATAGGAGGCTAAGTTTATTTTAAGGAAGGCTGGAGTTGAGAAGTATATAAGTGAAAGCAGTGTTGGATGGGAGGATGAGCATCTGCTGACAGAGGACAGAGTACTTTAACCATTTCAGCACGATGACGTAAAATACGTCTTTTCTGGTAACCATTAAATGATTTTCTTCAACTTATACTCTACGTCTAGGACTCAAAGGGCTTAGTAATATCTCAATAAATCATCTGAGTAACATGGTCCTTCTTAAAGGCATACAATTGCCTAATGCTAGCCACAATAAAAGGTAAAAAAGGTGTCATCGTGTTGAAGTTCATAAACCCACATTCTTTGTCTATTTTTGGTAATCTGGATAACTACAATATCCTGGGTGGTGACTTCAACGTAAGACGTCAGCCTGGTTTGTTGACAACCCGGACACATACAGAGGGCCGGCTCTACAACACCAATCAGATAACCTTTTCATCCTCAATGACATCCATCAACATACCCATACTCCCCACCAAGCCCTTTACGACCCATCATCTCCAGATATCACCTTTTGTTCCCCAGAACTCTCCCCCACAACATCCTGGAAGGTGGTTAAAACCTTAGGCTCCGACCACCTCCCGATTATTATCACCACCAAAACCAGACTCACCCCAGCTAGCCACAGACACACTTACACTAATTATAAAAGAGCCAACTGGGAAGCTTTCACAAATGAGACAGAACAACACTTTGAAACCCCAAACAGTGCACCCATCACTAACATCAACAATGCTGTCCACACATTCAACACAACTATCCAAAATGCTGACAACAAACACATTCCAAGAGGTTACAAAAAAAAGACACAACCCCAACTTCTCACCAGAAATTCAAAACCTCGTCAGACAACGCGACACACTGAAACACTCCCCAGCACCCGACACACAAGACATCACACAACAAATCCAAGCATTCAACACCCAGATCAACAACAAAATACAAGAACAACAAACACTAAACTGGAATAACTTCCTACAAACACTTGATCACAAAACAAACACCAAAAAACTAAACACTAAACAGCATCACACTTTCCAACAGCAACACAACACAATCACATGCTGCAATCACAACAACAGACTCTACTCCTTTATATAAACAACAAGCAAACACTCTCATTAATCACTTCTCTCATATCAGCCACCTAAAACCCCATAAAGACGACCGACGTGTCATCCGACGTAAGAGACAATTACCCACAGACCCTGACTATGCACCCTTCACTAACTACCAGACAAAGCATATCATCAACATTCAACAATCTCAAGCACTCACCCGCCTGTGGCCTAGACAACATAAGCAACATACACCTCAGACACCTGGGACCGCAAGGCATACAAGCAATCACTAACATATCAAACTACAGTTATTCACACAACACAATACCAGAAATCTGGAAGCATGGTATCATCATCACTTTCCCCAAACCCAACAAAGACCCCACGCTAACCTCCTTACACCGCCCTATCACACTCCTCTGCACCCCTCCAAAGTCATAGAACGCCTTGTACAGTACTACAACTGATTACACACGCCTTACCCCTAGCTCCAACACAACATGGCTTCAGGCCACTGCACTCCACAAACACTCTTCTTACAGACCTTATACAAAGAGCTTTTGATGGCATCAACTCAGCCAGACCACCACACAGATCACTACTTGCCACATTCGACATTAGTAATGCCATCCCCCGCCACAACCTAACAAACAAAATCTACAACACAAACATGCACAACAACGCAAAAAGGTGGCTGGCCAACTTCCTAGCAGTCAGATGTGCACACATATCTTTTGCCGGTCAGTCATCTAGCATCAGACATTTCTAAAATGGAGTCCCGCAAGGATACATCCTGTCGCCCGCACTCTTTAATCTGTACATGCATGATATAAATACACCCCAAATAAACATAGCCTCCTACAGACGACATTACACTCACATGCACACACCAAGACCCAGCCACAGCAACAAGTCTCCTTCAACCCTATCTCAACAAATTACATGACTGGTGCACTACAAACAGACTTAATTTAGCCTCAGCCAAATCCACTGCAACCCTCCTCACAAGCTGGACAGGAGATCAAGCATACTCCCCGCAACTCACCATAAACAACATACCCCTAACACACACACACTCACCCAAAATCCTGGAGTAACATATGATACCCAAATTACATTCAAACAGCACACCACACATTAAAAAGAAACTGACACCCAGACTTAACGCCCTCAGGTCACTTGCCCACAACAAAGAAACCACCACCACAGTTTACAAACAATACATAAGATCAGTGATGGAATACGCAAGCCCGGCCTGGGCTTCTAACCTAGCTGGAACACATCATTAGAACTTACAGACTATTCAAAATAAAACCCTAAAAATCATCACAGGCTGCACAGCTACTTCACCTACAGATCACCTACATCAAGAAACCAAAGTCCTCAAAGTCAAAGACCATCTGGACATGAGAGGCACTCAATTCCTGGCAGCATCCTCCACGAACCAACACCACCCACTACACTACAGGGCAACACATCCACAGACACCAAGAAATATCAAAACAACACCCAGCACACGCTATCACACACAAATACTATCTTCTCTCCCTCCCTGCCCACCCCAAACCAGCTTACAGAAGCACATCCATACTCATATCTCTCGCCGTTCCATCCACTCACTCATAGACAACACGCAGCTGCAGGTACGACCTCCCGAAATCCATCCTTCTGAATTCTCCCTTCCTCGCGAGGACAGAATCCACCTGGCCAGGCTGAGATGCGGACACCATCCAGCCCTTCTCAGCTATCAGAAGAGACTGGATGACTCAGTCATCGACTCCTGCCCAGGTTGTAACACAGCACCCCATACTATTAAACACATCATAGAAGACTGCATTTCACACAACCACTTACGCCAACAACACAATCTACACTCCTTGAGAGCTCTGTGGGAAAACCCGACCGTGGCCATGGCCTTCCTTAGGGACTCGGGGCTGTTCGGCCAGGCAGCTTAGGGAACAACAACAACTACAATATGAAGTTCCGTATATGTTGAAACATATGATTGACCAACCTTCCAGCTTCTTGTTGAGGTATCCATGTAGCCAGCATCACCTGTGGGATGGATTTGTTCACAAACAGGAGACGCAGGATAAACTGTCGACTTAATTCCGGTAATTCTCTGAAATACAATTATAGTTTCAATTTGTTATGGTCATTTTACATAAGTTCAAGGCACATGGCCATGCTTGCTGTGGTACATAAATTACTGGCAGTTAATCAATACATTATTCTGTATTCTTAAAAAAATTAGTATTCTACTATTTACTGGGACTAAACCCTCATTACTTATAAGATGCTGGGTATACAACATGGATACCATGATGCAGTTTTAAATGCCGTATACCGGTACAGTAAAACTTCAGTCTTTCGGATTGATTGGGGGAGAGGCCGTCCGAAAGTCTGAAACTCCGGAAACTCCTTCAGACTTCCGTAAAAAAATGCGAAAGGAAAGGGGATATTGCGAAATGCGGGGTTCTGGCAGAAGAAATATATATATGTAGGCTACTGTATGTATATACTCTGGCACTTACCCCAAGAAGAAAATAATGTATTATGTATATATAATCTATGAGTCTATGAGGGTTCGCAAACTGTGGTGGGGTGAAAGGTGTACTGAGTGAGGAGTTCACAGTCTGTGTTGGAGTTCATCAGGGTTCAGTGTTAAGCCCCCTCCTCTTTATTATGGTCCTGGAGGCACTGTCTAGAGATTTTAGATCAGGACTTCCGTGGGAACTGTTTTATGCAGACGATTTAGTCCTAATAGCTGACAATGTGCAAGATGCTGAGGCCAAATTCAGAAGATGGAGAAAGGGCATGGCGAGCAAGGGTTAAAGAGTAAATATTAACAAAACCAAGGTTATGCATTGTAGATTGAGACGAGGCAATGTGGAAAAGAGCGGTGCATACCCATGTGCAGGGTGTGGGCGCTAACTCGATTCGATGTATCATCTGTCGATGTTGGGTGCACCATGGGAGTAAGTGCTGTAGTAGAATAAAAGGACCCTTGCCGAAGGATAAGTCAGATATCGAGAAATTGAGTGCGTAGTGTGCAAAGGCGAGCTTGTGTTAAATGATGATCCTGTGGCTGTGAACTTTGGAAATGAGTCATTGGAGCTGGTGGACAAGTTTTGTTACCTAGGAGATACCATCTCTGCCGATGGTGGGGCCGAGGCTGCCACTGTCACTATAATTAGATGTGGCTGGGGGAAGTTCAGAGAACTGCTGCCAATTCTGAAGACCTGGGATCGAACTATACGTGCCGATCTCAAATAAAAAAACTTGACAAGTGAAGCAGCCCTTAACACCTTATTAGCGGGCTAGGCGGTCTAGCGGACCGTAGTGCCCAGCGGGGTGTTTTTACCCTAAATAGGGTTGATTACGTGATAATTTTCATGCCTAAATAAGACCCAGAGTGTAAAACAAGTATCTATCCCTGAAAGGGCATAAACAGAGCTTTCCAATGACACCCGAACCATCCTTGTACGACCGCTGGTTCTCTTGCAACGATCGTGCAACACGAGTGCAAAAACCCTGTAATAGGTAATTTCCCTACATAATTCCCTGTGTAGCGAGTGAGAGAGGGGAGGGAAGGGTGGGAGGCACCTCAGTTGGTCCACCGCGGTGGTCGTGAGCGTCATAGGGTTGCTAGGCTCCTCACACCGCTCAGCTCTCTCTCTCAGCATCATTACGTGCTGAAAATGGCGCACGACATAAGTTGTGAACCGCCACTTAGTCCAAATTTATTTCACACGACAAAAGTTGCGCGCCGCCAATTAAGGGTTAACAGGGTTACCTGGAACGTTGCCATTAGGACAAGAGACTGAAACTGCACCAATGTGTGGAGCACTCAGTCTTAAAAGTTTATGTATATATGTATGAATTGTCTTTATCAATTAGACAGCTGAACCCCATAGACTTTCAAAATACAGTTGAAAACCTTTCTCTTCTGTAGGAGTTATGATCTTGCTAGTGGCACAGTGACAGGTCGTTACAGACTCTAACTGCTGCCATGTTAAATAGTTGTTGTTGCTTGAACTACAGGTGAACTGCACCACACTTCTCTTGATTGTGGTACAATGTATTACGAGCACTAGTGAATTCCTCAGGAAGAACTGGCGCTTGCAAGAAATAAAAGACCAGATTATTATTATCATTATTATTATTATTATTATTATTATTATTATTATTGTTATGCCCTGTTTTTCTACAGGTTTAACTTGGGTAATGTGAGTTCTAATTGACTGGGTATAGAAGGCTGCATGCACAATACAAGATATGAGGAATAGAGAACACAAAGAAACACACGGTAGCAAGTTACACGATCACGTTTATTAATATACCACTGCAGAATACTTGTGTAAGACAATATAATAGAATGGAACAACACTAGCATAAGTGGATCTGGATGGAGCCTAGTCTCCCACTTCCAACGTTCAGGTATTAATCTTCTGATCACTGGCTTTGATTTAATAGGTTTATATACCAAAGACCATCATGTTACTTGTAGATTCCTATTCACTGTTAGATTTATTACTGGTAGCTCTGGTGCACAAGTAGTAGTTCACAGACTAGATTAGACACGCGTATTTTAGAGCACGGGAATTCTATTGTAACCTCAGAGGGGTACTGATCTAAGTTTTATATCCTTGTTTCAGAAATACATAGAACGCAAATCAGTGGGCGAACGTTAGATATCACTAGTTTTTTTAATATCTGAATAAGGTAATTACGAGAGTCAAGGTCGCCTGTTAATTAATGAGCACTGATCGCTTAGTACGTCCCAAATGGAATGGTTAAGTCTGTATTACACTGGGCAAGGTCTTAGCCACTTCGTAGAAATATTTAATTAGTGAAAATCTCTAAACAGCACAGTAAGATGTAGTACTGCTAAAGAGAATCTTGGGTAGTATCTGATGGGTCTGGTCCTGGTTATCTTGCGTCCATGATGTTGGGGGCTAACGACTGGTTCCGCGGCCGTCCAGGGTGTCCATATGTGTGAAGTTCTTAAATACGTGGGCAGGTCCTTCCATCCAAATCTGCCACGGAGTCTGCCGGTTCTGGGATCTCACTCCGGAACAACACAAGGGCAGAGCTAGAGGTTAACTGCAGGGTAGTGACCCCTGGTTGGTGTCTAGCTTTCAACTGATTTGACTGGGGGCGGGAGTTAGATTTATAGGCTCGGTTCTGGACCCTGTAGACAGTAGGGATCTCGAGTCTTATGAACTTAATTGAGCTCTCAATAGAAATGGAGACTAGGTAAGATGGTATTTACTGTTGTGGCACAGGGCTATAGGAAAGCCTTTATATTTCATATAACTGAGCCTTAGTAAGAGGTACTATTTTGGCTATACTGGACGTATTTAGGGGAGAGAGACTGGATCTACTTTGCGAGGAGGATGGAGACAGCTGTGATAGGAACGTCTCTCTAGATTGTTCAATCTTCATTCTATGGTATATCTGAGGTGCTAATTTAGTGATCAGAGCATGCAAGAAAGGTAAATGGTTTATTGTGAGTTAATAGAAGTTAGTAAAGGTGTTAGTCATTCATGGTTAGTTCATTGATAGGAAGAATTCCTGTGCTACCTGGCAATGACTCGAAAGTCAAAACAGGGGCCAGGTATACCTCCGCGGGGGTGGGGGTCTCCCTCCTCGGGTGGGCCAAAAGGGGGAGCTGGGCGCACTCTCTCTGTGATCGTCGTCCGGCGGCTGTGGCTAGGGGCTTGCCATATCACCAGTGTTTATAATAACCCTCTGTGTATGAGACAGATGTGGGTGTCTTTAATACCAAAACCGAAGGTGCCTTAGCTAGCTGGTTTTACTCGGCTGGTTGTTAATTGTAGAGTTTGCTGGATGTGGTGGAGACTGGGTTGCTAACTCTGCCACATTTATCTGGAAGTATGGCAATAGAAGTTAGTAACTGGCGGGGCGGCTAGCCTCGCACCGACGACCATTGGGTGCAGGGTTGTGAATGTGTTGTAAGAGAATAGATGGCATGCAAGGGGCTAGTAAAGTTCTAATGTTGTTCTGGCCTACTAAGTGAAGGTAGGCTGGATAGGAGTATATATATAAAAGGTTGGAGAGCGTTAGCAACGGACAATTCAAGGATCTTCAAGAGGTATGAGAGAGAGGCTAGGTCGGACAAGAGTCGAGAAGCGCGGGAATTCTTACTGAGAGGGGGGGAGAGTTCAAGGGCTACAGGGAAATTTTGCCCCTAAGGTCCCTGGGCGTGGGGGTGGCATTAGGCTACACTTGATATGGAAAGTTTGAAAAGGCAGTAGAATACGTTAGCCAAAATATGCTACCGGGGAATGCAACTATGGGGTGGTATATGAGTCTGGAAAAGATAGAGTTATGTGATCAGTCCGAGGGTTATGGATACTATTAGTTGGTCCTGGGAACTGCGTTTTCTATTAAATATAAATATAAATACCAACAAAAGCGGCAGTTCGTAGGGGTACTTAGTTATTGTTTCGGGGTACTTATGACAGATACTGGTAACCAGGTTATCTTATACAATCTCTGGTTGGGGTAAGAGGTGCAAGACACGAAGTAAATTGGCGTAGTGTGGGCTGTGGATACGAAGGAGGCAAGGGGAAGACGTATGACAATTGTGGAAAGTAAATGGAAAAAGGTGAACACAATGGCGGATAAAAATACTTAACCTAAGGATTGCATACATAGATTTATGGGGCGATGGGTCTTCATAAAGCTTAGTCTGGCAAGACAAGATGTTAGGGAATGTTAATATTAATACTTAGTTACTAGAGGAACAATGCAAGGGGCGACTGAGCACGGGTTACATATATCTATACTCGTCATGGAAAATGATATAAGAGGTCTAGGGACAATCGTGGGTGTTTTAACTTCTAAAATATATAACATCTACTTCTCGGATGCAAGAACATACATAGATATAATTATGGCTGTCTGATGTGTTGGCATTGGCTCAACGTCGGGACAGGGCATGGTTGTTTTTAATATGAATGTATATTCCTGTTCATCATCTTTGTAGCAAGGACAGTGCCGCTATGTCGTATCAATGCTGGTGGCAGTTAATATTATAGACTTAGTTACTAGAGGAACAATGCAAGGGGCGACTGAGCACGGGTTACATATATCTATACTCGTCATGGAAAATGATAGAAGAGGTCTAGGGACAATCGTGGGTGTTTTAACTTCTAAAATATATATAAAATCTACTTCTCGGATGTAAGAACATACATAAATATTATGGCTGTCTGATGTGTTGGCATTGGCTCAACGTCGGGACAGGGCATGGTTGTTTTTAATATGAATGTATATTCCTGTTCATCATCTTTGTAGTTAGGAGTGTAGGACACGAGGGGGTTAGTGTAAGTGAGGTGTGGAAAAATGGTCAGTTTAGAAAAGTTAAAGAAGGTGCGGCCATGAGCTGCTTAGCCCTGCGGGCTTGGGCCTGGCTGAAATGGCTGGCTCGGTCAGCTGGTCCTTTCGTTCTGTGGACCTTTCTTTTGGTGTTTCTGTGTGGTGTTCGTTCGTGGCTTCTGTGGTGGGCTTCTCATTCTGGGGCATTTTACTTCCCTCTCCTTCATTATAGGCTCGTCCTCGAGCCTCAAGGGTGAAGTAAAAAGAAGCATAGTCAGAAAAATGTAGGTTAACAAGAAAAGTAGTACGACTAAGGGAAAAAAAATTAATATATACAGTATATGGAAAACATGTAAATTTAAGAAAAGGCAGATAATTAAGAACAGGAAATTAAGAAGAGGTAAAGTGTTTAACAATGTATAAAGCAAATTTAAAAGATAGTCAGAAAAGTGTAGGTAACAAGAAAAGTAGTATGACTAAGGGAAAAAAATAATATATACAGTATATGGAAAACATGTAAATTTATAGAATCATGCCCAATCGCTTAGGAATTGAAAATATTCAAAACAATTTAGTACAATAATCTCATCATCATCATCAAGGGGGGGGGGGGGTATTTAGAGTCGCCGTTAGTCTGGGTGACAGTCTGGTAATAGGGGGTGGTGGTTCACTTTCACTTTGGAAGGGCGGGGTGGATATACCGTTAGTTCTTGTCGTTAGGAATGTGGGTCTGGGGGGCGAGCTGGCCCGGGGCCAGTTTTGGAGGGGGGTCTAAGTGGTTTCGGTCGGGGGTAGTGATAGGGGGGTTTTAAAGATGAAACGGGCAGGTCGAGTCGGGGTTGTTGTTGCGGAAGAGGTTGGTGTTGGGGAGGGGTTGAATTGTGTAGAGAGTTGTGGTCGTGAGTGGGGTTTGGGGAAGGGTGAGTAAGGCTGAAGGTTGAGTGTTTACTATGATCGGGTGGTTTGGAAGTTTGGTGTGTGGGGATTTGATAGGGAGATGGTGGGGGGGGTCTGGGCAGGCAGGGTTGTGGTTTGAGAGGGGTTGAATCTAGACTGATTTTATTTCCGGGAGAGACATGGATGGGATTTCGAGGAGTGGTTGAAGTTGAGAGGTTGATTATGTTGTTTGGGGCGAGAGAGAGAGTATTTTGGGGTTTAGCCAAGGTGGAAAAAGTTTTGTGGCTGGATTGGAATGGGAGTGGTATTTTGTCGAGCGGGATCTTTGGGGGGGGAATTTGGGGCGGGTGGGGTAACGGTGAAGAGGGGGAGGTTGAAAGTTTAGCGGGGCTCATGATGGTGGGGGACCGACTGGTGAGCAGGTGTTCGGTACGCATGAGGGGGGGGAAATCACTTTGGTGGGAGTCACGCGTGAGGGGGGGGTTAACGGCGCGTGTGGGAGGATCAGAGTGGTGGGGTGTGTCGGTGGCAGTAACGGTTTGCTTAGAGGTTATCTGGGGTTGGTGAGTTTGTCTGTCATGAGGGGGTGAGTCAAGTGTGGGGTGTTGAAGTTTATTAGGGGTGTGAATTGTGGGGGGGTGGAAGGGAGCTACTGACTGAAAACTGTCACAAGGGAGATTTTGTTGGTGGGGGAATAGCGGAGTATTTCTGGGGGAAGGGGGGGAACATGGTTGGGTCCCTAGGTCGTCACGCGTGAGGGGAGGATTAACGGCGCGTGTGGGAGGATCAGAGTGGTGGGGTGTGTCGGTGGCAGTGACGGTTTGTTTAGAAGTGATCTGGGGTTGGTGGGTTTGTCTGTCATGAGGGGGTGAGTCAAGTGTGGGGTTTTGAAGTTTATTAGGGGTGTGAATTGTGGGGGGGTGGAAGGGAGCTACTGACGGAAAACTGTCACAAGGGAGATTTTGTTGGTGGGGGAATAGCGGAGTATTTCTGGGGGAAGGGGGGGAACATAGTTGGGTCCCTAGGTCGTCACGTGTGAGGGGAGGATTAACGGCGCGTGTGGGAGGGTCAGGGTGGTGAGAGGTGAGTGAGTTAGGAAACGGGATTTGTTGGGGGGACTGCGGCGGGTTGGTGGGGGAAAAGTTAGGTGTAGAACAGGGGTTATTGGTAGAGGACTGATGTCTTGATTTGGGGTTTTTAACATGACGAATTTTGGGAATCTTCTTGGTGGCAGTCACGGTCTGGTTAGCGGTTATCTGGGGTTGGTGGGTTTTTTTGACAGGACGAGTTTGGGGAATTTTCTTGGTGGCAGTCTCGGTCTGGTTAGAGGTTATCTGGGACTGGCGAGTTCGTTTGACATGAGAGGGCGAGACGAGTGTGGGGTTTCGACGTTTTCTAGGGGTGTGAACTGTGTGGGGGTGGAAGGGAGCTACCGACTGAAAACGGTCACAAGCTACCGACGGAAAACGGTCACAAGGGAAATTTTGTTGGTGGGGGGATAGCTGAACATTTCTGGGGTCATGGGGAAAATAGGTTGTGGTAGGCCTACATAGGTAGGCATAGCTAGAATACGGGGCTTGTTGGGGGGGCTGCGGAGGGTTGGTGGGGGAAGAGTTAGGGATGGTCGGAGAGGATAGAGGCAAGGAAGAGTGCACTGGGGTTGGACTTTCACCGGAAGTCATTTTGGAAGGGTGCACGGAGTCTTGGATAGGGGCTGAAGGGTTGGATAGGGGATTCATCGAACTGCGTAGGCATTCTTCTCTGATGGAGAGCATATGTTCTTCGAATAAGCCATACGGGTCGAGATGGGCGGTGATGTGGGGTGGGAGGATGTTTAACAAAGCGGTGAATAAGAGTTCATTTTGTTGGTCGTAATCTTCATAGCTATACGTGGTCCTCACGTATCTGTAGAGTTGTATGAGGGTCACATTTATATCCCCTTCATACTTGATCTCGTCGACTTTTATTATTTTGGGGGCGACGGGGGAACCCAAAAGTGGATCTAAGGTCCGGATCACGAAGGATCGAAACTGGTTCCAGGTACTCTCTGGCGTATTCTGTGCCACCATTTGGTGGATAAATTCTTTAAAGGTAGGCTTATCAACAAGTTGGGAAACGGCTTCTCCCAACTGTATAATATGCAAAATTCCCCAGGCGATTTTTTCGCGGTCATTATAAAATACCACATCGTATACTGGCTTTATTATGTCTAAGTAACTGGTGATATCATACGTGTTTAAATCATACTTGGGAATGTGTGCGAGTGGCTGAAGATTTCGACCTGTTGCCATGCTTCTACTGTTCCAAACTTGCAGTGTAATGCAACCTTTTATCCGAATCAAGAACCACCGCTGCCGCCAATGTTATGCCCTGTTTTTCTACAGGTTTAACTTGGGTAATGTGAGTTCTAATTGACTGGGTATAGAAGGCTGCATGCACAATACAAGATATGAGGAATAGAGAACACAAAGAAACACACGGTAGCAAGTTACACGATCACGTTTATTAATATACCACTGCAGAATACTTGTGTAAGACAATATAATAGAATGGAACAACACTAGCATAAGTGGATCTGGATGGAGCCTAGTCTCCC
>JBAKBP010036873.1:0-17957 GCA_037953745.1 Lithodes maja | reverse complement strand
CTACCACACCCACTAAATAGTTCACCTTGGCTGGGATCGAACCCAGGTCAAGCAGATTCACACGTGAGCTCTCATCTCCCTTTGTTTTCCCTGACTCACCCTCGTTGAACGCCCAATCTGCTTCAGTTCGGTTAGCTTAGCCAAGCATAACTGTTACCGGTACTGTACTACACATCTGTTATCACGTAACAACACTATCGCTAGTACCGGTACATTAGTATGCCGGTATATAAAGCAACACTTGGGTTGGATGTAGTTTTCGGGTGTACGGTCGCTGCGGTGAACTTCGCGTCTATTTTGACGGCGATTTTTTTTCTCGGTTGTTTGCCCCATGCCTGACAATATATATGACGATGACAATATGCCATGGGGGGGTGTGGGGGCAAAGCTCCACCTCAACATATTACTGTATCCAATGGCATTAAAAAAGCTCCACCTCAACATATTACTGTATCCAATGGCATTAACCTCTGAAGTGCGCATGGGGGTAATTAGACACCTCTCCCTGTGCGCATGTATTTGAGGTGTTTCCGTCACTAAAATATGCATTGTACCATTAACCCGTGGAGCCCCGGCTAGTTTTGTAATGTTTGCGCACCAGAACCCGGCCGGTTTTCAAAAAATGGTTTTATTCCAGAAACAATAGCGAATGGGTTAGGAATGAAGGAAAAACCACGAAAAACCGCTCAAAAAGCTTAAAAAATGGTCCTACAGAGCCCCCGAAAACGGATTTTATAAGAGTAAAAAATTGAAGGCAATTATCCCAAAAAACCAGGTTATTGTGCGCTCGCGCGCACGCACGTGGACTTTGAGAGTTTTCAACCATCGGCACGGTTGCGTGGGATACGTACACAGTTCCCATACAAATCTGAGCCCTCTTGCGTGGCTACACCTGAGGTTACGGTCGGCGCAATTAGGGGAAATTAGGGTGACTCGCCAGGCGCGTCTCTGGGGCTGTGCGTTACATACATCGCCGACGCGCCAGGCGCGTCGCTGGGGCTGTACGGGTTAATAGCATTAATACTTATCCATATGCGCCTATTATGGGTTGATTATAAAGGTATTAACCTGAAACAACAATAAAACGAGTGAAAACAGCGTTTGGATGGTTAAAATTGGAGATATAGCCCGCGAGTTGTATAATGTATGGGTGAGGCAAGCTGCTTTCCCGCCAATTTCCCCCAAGGCCACTGAGACACAGTCGATCGATACTCTCTCTCTCTCTCTCTTGCACTCGCTTGCCATCAGTGATGACAACACCCTGCTTGCAACTCGCTAATGTTAGCACGAAAATATACCTCAGAATAAGGGAATAACAGGGAAAATAGGTGATAACTGAAGGAGAGGAGGAAAGTGGGGAAGGAGGGGAGGTAGAGGACTGAGATTTTGCATGGCCCAGGGTCCAAAAATAAATAAAAAATAACAAAATAAAAATATATTTTTTTTTTCGATGTCAAAATTCCTCCCCCTGTGCTGACGTATTTGAGGTGTTTCCGTCACTAAAATATTCATTGTACCATTAATAGCATTAATAATTATCCATATGCGCCTATTATGGGTTGATTATAAAGGTATTAACCTGAAACAACAATAAAACGAGTGAAAACAGCGTTTGGATGGTCAAAATCGGAGATATAGCCCGCGAGTTGTATAATGTATGGGTGAGGCAAGCTACCTTCCCGCCAATTTCCCCCAAGGTCACCGAGACACAGTCGATCGATACTCTCTCTCTCTCTCTCTCTTGCACTCGATTGCCATCAGTGATGACAACACCCTGCTTGCACCTCCCGATCATTATTACCACCAAAACCAGACTCACCCCAGCTAGCCACAAACACACATACACCAATTATAAAAGAGCTAACTGGGAAGCATTTACAAATGAGACAGAACAACACTTCACAACTCTAAACAGTACACTCATCACTAACATCAACAATGCTGTACACATACTCAATAAAACTATCCAAAACGCTGACAAGAAACACATTCCAAGAGGTAACAGAAAAAGACACAACCCCAACTTCACACCAGAAATTCAAAACCTCATCAGACAACGCGACACACTGAAACACTCCCCAGCACCCCACACACAAGACATCACACAACAAATTCAAGCACTCAACACCCAAACTAACAACAAAATACAAGAACAACAAAAACTAAATTGGAATAACTTCCTACAAACACTTGATCACAAAACAAACCCCAAAAAACTCTACAAAACACTAAACAGCATCACACTTTCCAACAGCAACACAACACAATCACATGCTGCAATCACAACAACAGACTCTACTCCTTCATGTAAACAACAAGCAAACACACTCATCAATCACTTCTCACATGTCAGCCACCTAAAACCTCACAAAGACGACCGACGTGTCATCCGACGTAAGAGACAATTCCCCACAGACCCTGACTATACACCCTTCACCAATCACCAGACAAAGCATATCATCAACAATCTCAAGCACTCACCCGCCTGTGGCCTAGACAACATAAGCAACATACACCTCAGACACCTGGGACCACAAGGCATACAAACACTCACTAACATATCAAACTACAGCTATTCACACAACACAATACCAGACATTTGGAAGCATGGTATCATCATCACATTCCCCAAACCCAACAAAGACCCCACGCTACCCTCCTCGCACCGCCCCATCACACTCCTTTGCTCCCCCTCCAAAGTCATGGAACGCCTAGTATTACAACTAATTACACCCGACCTACCCCTAGCTCCAACACAACATGGCTTTAGGCCACTGCACTCCACAAACACTCTTCTCACAGACCTTACACAAAGAGCTTTTGACGGCATCAACTCAGCTAGACCACCACACAGATCACTATTAGCCACACTCGACATTAGTAAAGCCTTCGATGCCATCCCACGCCACAACCTAACAAACAAAATCTACAACACAAACATGCACAACAACACAAAAAGGTGGCTGGCCAACTTCCTAGCAGGCAGATGTGCACACGTATCTTTTGCCGGTCAGTCATCTAAAATCAGAAACTTTCCAAACGGAGTCCCACAAGGATCCGTCCTATCGCCCGCACTCTTCAATCTGTACATGCACGATATAACTACACCCAATACTCCCCAAATAAACTTAGCCTCCTATGCAGATGACATAACACTCACATGCACACACCATGACCCAAGAAGAGCAACAGATCTCCTTCAACCCTATCTCAACACACTACATGGCTGGTGCACTACAAACAGACTTAATCTAGCCCCAGCCAAATCCACCGCAACCCTGCTCACAAGCTGGACAGGTGAACACGAATACATCCCCCAACTCACCATAAACAACACACCCCTAACACATACACACACACCCAAAATCCTAGGAGTAACATATGATACTCATATGACATTCAAACAGCACACCACAAACATTAAAAAGAAACTGACACCCAGACTTAACGCCCTCAGGTCACTTGCTCACACAAAATTTGGACACAACAAAGAAACTACCACCACAGTATATAAACAATACATAAGATCAGTAATGGAATACGCAAGCCCAGCCTGGGCTTCTAACCTAGCTGAAACACATCATAAGACCTTACATACTATTCAAAACAAAGCCCTGAAGATCATTACAGGCTGCACAGCTACTACACCCACAGATCATCTACATCAAGAAACAAAAATCCTCAAAGTCAAAGACCATCTGGACATGAGAGGCACTCAATTCCTGGCAGCAGCCTCCACGAACCAAGACCACCCACTAAACTACATGGCAACACACCCACAGACACCAAGACATATCAAAACAACACCCAGCACACGGTATCACACACAATTATTGTCCTCTCTCCCTCCCTGCCCACCCCGAACCAACTTCCAGAAGCACATCCATACTCATATCTCTCGCCAATCCATCCACTCACTCACAGACAACACGCAGCTGCATGCACGACCTCCCGAAATCCATCCTTCCGAATCCTCCCTCCCTCGCGAGGACAGAGTCCACCTGGCCAGGCTGAGATGCGGACACCATCCAGCTCTCCTGAGCTATCAGAAGAGACTGGATGACTCCGTTGTCGACGCCTGCCCGGGATGTAACACGGCTCCCCATACCATTAAACACATCATAGAAGACTGCATTTCACACAACCACTTACGCCAACAACACAACCTACACTCAATGAGAGCTCTGTGGGAAAGCCCGATCGTGGCCATGGCCTTCCTCAGGGGCTCGGGGCTGTTCGGCCAGGCAGCTTAGGGAACAACAACAACAACAACAACACCCTGCTTGCAACTCGCTAATGTTAGCACGAAAATATACCTCAGAATAAGGGAATAATAGGGAAAATAGGTAATAACTGAAGGAAAGGAGGGGAGGTAGAGGACTGAGATTTTGCATGGCCCAGGGGCCAATTTTTTTTTTTTTTTTCGATGTCAAAAGTTGATTTTTTTTTCACTCACTCATAAGAGTCTCCCCGCAGTCCGCCGGGGGAACTCTTAAGAGTCTCCCCGCAGTTCCCGGGTTAATGATACGAAAGGCCTTCCTTTCAACCTTGTCTAGGAGAGCGGTGTGAGAGGAACCTCCCCACACATGTGAACAATACTCAATACAAGGGCGCACTATGCCCCTGTACAGAGCAAGAAGCTGTGCAGGGGAAAAGAACCCCCTAAGGCGGTTGAGCACACCCAGCTTCTGGGAGGCTGCCTTAGCAAGACTGGTAATATGGTCCTTCCAAATGAGAGCAGAAGAAAAAGAGACACCAAGAATATTGAGAGAAGATGAAGGGTTGATTTTTGTATTGTTGAAGAATAAGGGATAGTCCGCTGGGAGATCCTGACGGGTAGATAGATGGAGAAATTGGGTTTTGGAAGCATTAAAGTTAACAAGGTTTTCTCTGCCCCAATTGGAAATAGTATTTAGATCAGAATTTAAGAGTTGTATGGCTTCATTACGTTTGTCGTTGAGGGATTGCTGGCTGGGGCGTTCTGAAAAAGTAATGGAGTAGTGTAAGGTTGAGTCGTCTGCGTATGAATGGATGGGAATTAAGGTACAGTTAAGGAGATCATTTATACAAATTAGAAAGAGAATAGGAGATAGGACAGAGCCCTGAGGAACACCGGAGTTTATAGGTGAGGAAGTGAACAATGGCCATCCACAACCGCGGCTATGGAACGGCCGGAAAGGAAATTAGAGACAAAGGCACAGATGGAGGGATAGAAACCGAAGGAGGGTAGTTTAGAAATTAAAGATTTATGCCAGACTCTATCGAAGGCTTTCGATATGTCTAGTGCAATAGAAAAAGTCTCACCGAAGTCCCGAAAGGAGGATGACCAAGAGTTAGTAAGATACGAAAGAAGATCACCAGTAGAGCGACCCTTAACCCGGGAACTGCGGGGAGACTCTTAAGAGTTCCCCCTGCGGACTGCGGGAAGACTCTTAAGAGTCAGAAAAAAAAAATCAACTTTTGACATTGAAAAAAAAAAAAAAAAATTTTTTTTTTTTTTTTGGCCCCTGGGCCATGCAAAATCTCAGTCCTCTACCTCCCCCTCCTTTCCTCCTCTCCTTCAGTTATCACCTATTTTCCCTGTTATTCCCTTATTTTGAGGTATATTTTCGTGCTAACATTAGAAAGCCGGTTGCAGGGTGTGGTCATCACTGATAGCAAGCGAATGCAAGAGAGAGAGAGAGAGTATCGATCGACTGTGTCTCGGTGGCCTTGGGGGAAATTGGCGGGAAAGCAGCTTGCCTCACCCATACATTATACAACTCGCGGGCTATATCTCCGATTTTGACCATCCAAACGCTGTTTTTACTCGTTTTATTGTTGTTTCAGGTTAATACCTTTATAATCAACCCATAATAGGCACGTATGGATAAGTATTAATGCTATTTATGGTAAAATGAATATTTTAGTGACGGAAACACCTCAAATACATGCGCACAGGGAGAGGTGTCTAATTACCCCCATGCGCACTTGTTAGGTTAAGGAAGCCATACTGGCGATCTGAGAGCAGATTATGAGAAGAGAAATGCTTAAGAAATTTGGAAGCAAGAATACAGTAGTTTCAAAAACTTTAGAAAGACAAGAAATGAGAGCAATTGGACGATAGTTGGAGGGTTGAGAGCGGTCACCCTTCTTTGGGACAGGTTGAATGTGAGCAAACTTCCAGCATGAAGGGAAGACGTTAGAGGATAGACAGACGAAAGAGTTTGCCTAGGCAGGGAGTCAGCACGGAAGCACAGTTTTTGAGAACAACAGGAGGAACACCGTCCGGACCGTACGCCTTATTAGTGTTAAGCCCAGAGAGGGTAGAAAGTACATCTTTTGAAGAGATTAGGATATTAGGCATAAGTAAGAGAGAGGAGGGCGGAGAGGGAGGAATAGCACCGGAATCATCCAAGGTGGAGTTTCTAGCAAAAGTTTGAGCGAAGAGTTTAGCTTTGTCAGAGGAAGAAGTGATGGTTGTGCCATCAGAGTGGGAAAGGGGAGGGAAAGACGAGGAAGAGAAATTGTTGGAGAGGTTTTTGGCTAGATGCCAGAAAGCTTGGGAAGAGCTAGAGTTGGATAGTTCAGTGCATTTATTATTGATGAAAGAGTGTTTGGCAAGTCGAAGAACAGATTTGGCTTGATTCCGGGCAGAAACATATGAAGAATGAGAGTCTTGAGTTTTAAGGCGTCGGTACCGTTTGAATGCTTCCTCCTTATTGCGGACAGCAGTAGAACAGGTGTGAGTAAACCAAGATTTTTTAGCATTAGTCTGAGAGAAAGAGAATGGAATGTATGCTTCCATGCCCGATAGGATTACCTCGGTAATGCGTTCAGCACTCTCCGAGGGTCCTCGGCCACGGAAGCAGAAATCATTCCATGGGAAATCAAAGAAGTACTGCCGAAGAGCCTCCCAGTCGGCAGCACCAAAGTGCCACAAGCGCCGCCGGCTAGGAGGATCGGGTGGCCGTACTGGAGAGATAGGACAGGTGACAGAGATAAGTTTATGGTCGGAGGAGCCCAAAGGAGAGAAAAGATCGACAGTATAAGAAGAAGGGTTAGAAGTTAGAGACAGGTCAAGAATGTTGGGCCGATCTCCGATGCGATCCGGGATACGGGTGGGTTGCTGAACTAACTGCTCTAGGCTCTTTACAGGACTGACCATGCCAGTTTTATCGGCACTAGCTCAGAGAAGTGTTGAGAGGGGAGAAGGGGTGTTGGAGAGAGAGGAAGGTGTTGGAGTGGCTTTGTTATGTGTGTTTAGTCTATACGTCGTCAGGATGTCCCCTGACTGGGTGCAAGCATGTGAAACATGCTAGGACGTACTACTGCACCCACTAAATGTCCGCCGTGGCAGGGATTCGATCCCGGGTCTTTCAGATTCACACGCGAGCGTGCACAAAAATATACCAACGAATTAGGGAATAACAGGGAAAATAGGTGATAATTGAAGGGGGAGGGGAAAGGGAGGAAGGAGGGGATTTGGAGGAGTGATATGAGGTATAGGGAACAAAAAAACAAAAATTGTTTAGTGATACTGGGGCTGTTTAAATGTTTTTTTTAGTCCTCCCTCTTAAGAGCTTTGCCGCCGTCGCCCAGTAAAACCTCTTATGAGCTTTGCCGCCATGTACGGGTTAAGAAAGGCTATAATAAGCCTACAATAATAGAAACATAAACAAAGACCATTGCTTACCTTAAAATTAAATGCTTAGCCCAAGTGTCCAGGATACGCAATTATTAATTGCGTATCCTGGACACATCCGGGTGAGGGACTGCTCTGGGTCTGTTCCTTCAGTGCTAAGGGTCATTGTTATGCCCTGTTTTTCTACAGGTTTAACTTGGGTAATGTGAGTTCTGAATGACTGGGTATAGAAGGCTGCATGCACAATACAAGGTATGAGGAATAGAGAACACAAAATAAACACACGGTAACACGACACAAGTTTACGTTTATTTAAGTAAAGAAATAAAGAGCATAGAAAGATAGTTATATTCGCACAAAACAAATGATAGAAGGGAACTGCTAGCATTAGCGGATCTGGATGGAGCCTAGTCTCCCACTTCCAACGTTCAGGTATAATCTTCTGATCACGGGTTTAATTAGCAAGTTTATATTTTTACTGGAAGACCTCAATATATTCGTATAATTCAATGTCACTGATTTGACCTCTTGCTGGCTGGTCGCGTGCCCAAGTAGCAGCTCACAGTTAGGATTAGACACGCGTATTGTAGAACACGGCAATCTCTAGTAACCTCATGGGGGTACTGAACTAAGTTTGATATTCTTGAAGCAGAAATACGTAGAACACAAATCAGTGGGCGACGTTAGATATCACTAGAGTTTGAATATCTGAATAAGGTAATTACGAGAGTCAAAGTCGCCTGTTAATTAAAGAGCACTGATCGCTTAGTACGTCCCAAATGGAATGGTTAAATATGAATTGCGCTGGACAAGGTCTTAGCCACTTTATAGAAAGTTAATAAGTGAGTATCAAGCTAGTACTATAACACTTAGTACTAGCAACATGAATCTTGAATAGTATGGGTAGATCTGGTCCTGGTTATCTTGCTTCCGGTGATGTTGGGGGCTAACGACTGGTTCCTCGGCCGTCCAGATGGTCCAAAATGTAGGAAGTTCTCAAGTCGGATCTCTTGATGATCGTTGCTGGCTACACACTTATATACCCACGAATTTGTGTGAAGGTTATAAGGTGCACGTTAGGACTTGTACATGGACAGATGCTTCTATCAGTCTTCTCTGCCACGGAGTCTGCCGGATCTGGAATCTCTCAACTCCGGAACAACACAAGGCAGAGCTAGAGGTAAACTGCAGGGTAGTGACCACTGGTTGGTGTCTAGCTTTCAACTGATTTGACTGGGGGCGGGAGTTAGATTTATAGGCTCGGTTCTGGACCCTGTAGACAGTAGGGATCTCGAGTCTTATGAACTTAATTGAGCTCTCAATAGAAATGGAGACTAGGTAAGATGGTATTTACTGTTGTGGCACAGGGCTATAGGAAAGCCTTTATATGTCATATAACTGAGCCTTAGTAAGAGGTACTATTTTGGCTATACTGGACGTATTTAGGGGAGAGAGACTGGATCTACTTTGCGAGGAGGATGGGGACAGCTGTGATAGGAACGTCTCTCTAGATTGTTCAATCTTCATTCTATGGTATAGCTGAGGTGCTAATTTAGTGATCAGAGCATGCAAGAAAGGTAAATGGTTTATTGTGAGCTAATAGAGGTTAGTAAAGGTGTTAGTCATTCATGGTTAGTTCATTGACAGGAAGAATTCCTGTGCTACCTGGCAATGACTCGAAAGTCAAAACAGGGGCCAGGTATACCTCCGCGGGGGTGGGGGTCTCCCTCCTCGGGTGGGCCAAAAGGGGGAGCTGGGCGCACTCTCTCTGTGATCGTCGTCCGGCGGCTGTGGCTAGGGGCTTGCCATATCACCAGTGTTTATAATAACCCTCTGTGTATGAGACAGATGTGGGTGTCTTTAATACCAAAACCGAAGGTGCCTTAGCTAGCTGGTTTTACTCGGCTGGTTGTTAATTGTAGAGTTTGCTGGATGTGGTGGAGACTGGGTTGCTAACTCTGCCACATTTATCTGGAAGTATGGCAATAGAAGTTAGTAACTGGCGGGGCGGCTAGCCTCGCACCGACGACCATTGGGTGCAGGGTTGTGAATGTGTTGTAAGAGAATAGATGGCATGCAAGGGGCTAGTAAAGTTCTAATGTTGTTCTGGCCTACTAAGTGAAGGTAGGCTGGATAGGAGTATATATATAAAAGGTTGGAGAGCGTTAGCAACGGACAATTCAAGGATCTTCAAGAGGTATGAGAGAGAGGCTAGGTCGGACAAGAGTCGAGAAGCGCGGGAATTCTTACTGAGAGGGGGGGAGAGTTCAAGGGCTACAGGGAAATTTTGCCCCTAAGGTCCCTGGGCGTGGGGGTGGCATTAGGCTACACTTGATATGGAAAGTTTGAAAAGGCAGTAGAATACGTTAGCCAAAATATGCTACCGGGGAATGCAACTATGGGGTGGTATATGAGTCTGGAAAAGATAGAGTTATGTGATCAGTCCGAGGGTTATGGATACTATTAGTTGGTCCTGGGAACTGCGTTTTCTATTAAATATAAATATAAATACCAACAAAAGCGGCAGTTCGTAGGGGTACTTAGTTATTGTTTCGGGGTACTTATGACAGATACTGGTAACCAGGTTATCTTATACAATCTCTGGTTGGGGTAAGAGGTGTAAGACACGAAGTAAATTGGCGTAGTGTGGGCTGTGGATACGAAGGAGGCAAGGGGAAGACGTATGACAATTGTGGAAAGTAAATGGAAAAAGGTGAACACAATGGCGGATAAAAATACTTAACCTAAGGATTGCATACATAGATTTATGGGGCGATGGGTCTTCATAAAGCTTAGTCTGGCAAGACAAGATGTTAGGGAATGTTAATATTGATACTTAGTTACTAGAGGAACAATGCAAGGGGCGACTGAGCACGGGTTACATATATCTATACTCGTCATGGAAAATGATATAAGAGGTCTAGGGACAATCGTGGGTGTTTTAACTTCTAAAATATATAACATCTACTTCTCGGATGCAAGAACATACATAGATATAATTATGGCTGTCTGATGTGTTGGCATTGGCTCAACGTCGGGACAGGGCATGGTTGTTTTTTTTATGAATGTATATTCCTGTTCATCATCTTTGTAGTTAGGAGTGTAGGACACGAGGGGGTTAGTGTACGTGAGGTGTGGAAAAAATGGTCAGTTTAGAAAAGGTAACAAGGTGTGGCCATGAGCTGCTTAGCCCTGCGGGCTTGGGCCTGTCTGAAATGGCTGGCTCGGTCAGCTGGTCCTTTCGTTCTGTGGACCTTTCTTCCGGGTGTTTCTGTGTGGTGTTCGCTCGTGGCTTCTGTGGTGGGCTTCTTGTTCTGGGGCATTTTAGTCATAATCCACTTCGTGGAAATGGTACTGTGGAATGGGTCGGTAGAGGCATGTCTGGGAACCTGGAGGCAGTTTCTGCCATGGCCATCCCTTTTGGGGCGCTTCCTCTGAAAGCGGGGTGCGTCAGATTGATGATGATGGTACTGCATCATGTACAGTACATAAACAAAGATACAGGGGAACTTAATATATAATATCTGTAATGTGTAAGAGGTGTGGTGGAGTGGTCTTGCCACTGGCCTGGTAACCCAAAGGTCCCGGGTTCAAATCCCGATGTATCAATGGGAAGATATTATTGGGATGGAATTTGTGCTGTACCTGGTATCAGTGCATTACCACAAGCCCACCGAAACGTCAATAAAATACCCTCATTGTTCCCTGATTAAATAGCACTGTATGAATATTCCCATATTCAAAATATGCTATAGGGGTGCAATGCCTGGTGAGTTATCTGCTCAACAGGTGGCGTTGTGTGTGTGTAAGTGTGAGAGTCCGAGTGTAGGGGTTGAGACAGTGAAGCACGGGAACGAGGTGGCTTCAGAGATGGGGTCGTTTCGGGCCATGAGTGAGCACCGTGCCTCATGTGAAGGCAAGATGGCAGGTGCTCGTTGTACTCTACGTGCTTCACATGTCTCACTCCCTAGACTGGAACAAGACCTCACGGGCTTCACTGTTCATTGTAAAGCGGTGAATGTTAAGGCTCTCAGCCTATGCCCGAGAGGAAGTAAGTTGGAAAAAAAAAAACAGAAATCGCACAATATAAAGACAAAAACATTTATCTTATCAAAATCATTAGTGGAAATAACATATTGAAGATTTAGCAAAACAATAATATGAAATAAAAAAACACAAAACAAATACAGTAGTACCTGAAATAAGACTCTGGCATCGGCAACCACAACGAACGTCAGAAAAGTAGCTGCGTCTAGATATGGGTCACTCTGGCAGTCCTGGGGAAGCGAAGGAACCTCTCGCGTACAGGACCACTCGGAACTCTCCAGGTAGCGTAGAGATTCTGTTGTCTCGCATGTAGAGCCAATCACTGAACTGGAAGACCTGTGATAGAGGATAATTTGTTAGGTTATTATTTCTCAGCCGAATATTTCATGCGAGACAGGTGAAACTACACGTCTCCCTCGATTCACAATGGGGGAAAATAAAATAAATTTGTTGCCATCGAGTGAATTGAATTTTTTAAATCGCAGTCATCAAAATATCACTCGATTTCTATAGTCATGAATGTTACAGATATATTACTCTCAAATTCTATTCAGTACATCGTCCAATATACAAAGTATTTATGATAAATAAACACGATTCTATTACGCCTACACAAACACATGGTAAGCCCCCTAAAAGTAGTCCTGTTAATATTTCAATAGATAGGTATCCATGTCCTAAAAATGATAATACTGTAATATGTATAAAAACTCGAGATGAACGTATAAAATAATCGGCATTAGCCACTTTACTGGAAATTAGATTATACAATTATAAACTAGTTTCTGAAATGGCACGAGCATCATAAATTGATGCCAGTATTCGCTAGCCATAATTCTCATTAAACCAAACTACTCGAGCAGTCAACATCTGTTCCCCACTTGACTTACTTTGTTAAATTTGACATTTGTTGCGCATCTATGTGCACACTAGCAGTAATGGTGGTAGATATTAGTTTCCCATCGATGGAAATCTTAATATAATGTGGATTATAGCCTTAACCCGGGAACTGCTGGGAGACTCTTAAGAGTTCCCCCGGCGGACTGCTGGGAGACTCTTATGAGTGAGTGAAAAAAAAATCAACTTTTGACATAGAAAAAAAAAATAAAAAAATATTTTTATTTTTTTATTTTATTTTTTTTTTTGGCCCCTGGGCCATGCAAAATCTCAGTCCTCTACCTCCCCTCCTTCCCCACTTTCCTCCTCTCCTTCAGTTATCACCTATTTTCCCTGTTATTCCCTTATTCTGAGGTATATTTTCGTGCTAACATTAGCGAGTTGCAAGCAGGGTGTTGTCATCACTGATGGCAAGCGAGTGCAAGAGAGAGAGAGAGAGTATCGAACGACTGTGTCTCAGTGGCCTTGGGGGAAATTGGCGGGAAAGCAGGTTGCCTCACCCATACATTATACAACTCGCGGGATATATCTCCGATTTTGACCATCCAAACGCTGTTTTCACTCGTTTTATTGTTGTTTCAGGTTAATACCTTTATAATCAACCCATAATAGGCGCATATGGATAAGTATTAATGCTATTAATGGCACAATGAATATTTTAGTGACGGAAACACCTCAAATACGTCAGCACAGGGGGACGTTTCCAATTACCCCCATGCGCACTTCAGAGGTTAATAAAGGTAAAATGCTCAGTTAAATGGTATGCGTGTGTGTGTGTGTGTATTACAAGGTTGCCAACGCATATCCACTCCCAACTCGCCCAAAAGTAGCCCAATCACCTAATATCGCACAACACAAAGTTTCAGCTATTTTAATCCTATCACACATTTTCTTATATGTTTATCTTTAACAGCCATGCGTACATGATATCCTACTATGAGTTCCCCATATATAACTAGGCCTAGTCCCATATACAGTACATCACATCATCTAAACATTAATGAAATAACCACATACAGTCAGCCCCCCCAATACGCGAGAATAGGGGCGACAGGAGGCATCGCGTATTGGGAATCCGCGTATTGTGGACCTAACTTTAAATAGGAATAATTAGATATGGGTGACATCTCTCAATTATGGCCTATTTTCAAAAATTTTGGCCTTATTTTCGACATTTTTGGCTCTACAGTACAGTCTATATCTTATATATAATAAGAACAATGAATAAAAATATGAAACCTTACCTTAAAAGATAGGCTAGGACTAGGACTAGGACCGTAGGACTTCACGATTTTCTCCAACTTCTCCCTCCCTGACCAAATCGTACGAACAGTTTACTCTGACAAGCCTATTGCACAGTTTCCTTCTCCTTTTTTCTTGCTATCCAACACTTCCACCTTCATTTTGTGTGTTATCTTCTTATATTGGCGTGGCATGGCGAAAAAAGTGGCAGGCACTACAAACGTTTGGTCACTCCGCACGGCTATGATGCTTGAGCGGGACTGTGGGAGGGAGGGAGGGAGGGTAAGCGGGAGGGAAGGCAGGCGTATGCCCGTCTTCTTCTTTTTTCAGAGCTACTCCTGGGCCTCGCGAAACGTAGACGTGCTCGCGTATCAAGCGGGAATAGCGGATTTGGCCCCTTCTTAGCTCTCGATTCGTGTATTGTGGTACCACCTCGCGTAATTAATGTTTAATTAATTAATGTTATTTTCGAGGGGTCACTCGTGTATTAGGGTTTTCGCGAATTGTGGAATCGCGTATTGGGGGGGCTGACTGTACATGATTATCACAATCATGCACTCATCAAATTTGCATCAATGTCCCAATCACCCCTCACAAGCAATCACTTGATTATTCAGTCACCGCCACATAGGTTACCATACATGTATAGTACAACCAACTGAAAGCCATGATGAACATTTGTATGAAATGTAGCCTAGCTACTCGACACTCGATAGGCTATCTCGACACCTCTACAACTTGAATAAATAATATATAGAACCAGCCCAATTCCGCTTTCCTCAATTTTAGTTAGGATAGTACTTCAGAGGCTATCAACCCCATCACGCCGTAAATCAAGAATATCGTTAGGAATGGAGCCCCTTTTCGAGAAATGTACGTCCTTCCTTCAATCTCGCAAATCTACGCTCCCAAACTAGCCCAATGGTGCGAACAAAATAAGACCTTGGCAACACTGTATATGTTTATCACGCCGTGGTCAGCTGGTCACCGAAACCCTCGACCTTGAAAGGGCAGTGTTGTCAGTCTTTTTTTTTCATCATCTTTTTCGAATTTCCTGCATCTCCACGTATGTAATTTGCTGCCACTGTGTTCAATGACATTCTGATACACATTGACTGATTTCCTGTCACTGGTATAATAAGAAATATAGCCGGTAACCTATTTATCTGCCCGATTTGAGTGGATTATTAAATTGGTAACCTATAAGCACATGGGAGCTTGAGTTGTAGTCTGCGCATGCGTAGACATTCAACCGCCAAATACTTCAAACTAAAGAATATAATACCATTTGTTCAGCCAATATCTACTGAAACACGTATTTGTTAGTAACTAAAAAGGAAGTAAATACAATACTTCAAGGAGTAATACACATTTCGCCCAGCCTATTACACCACTTTAGATGAAACTAAATTTCTAGGTCAGGAAGCTGATATTTATGTATCAAATGATGTTAATTATTATATATTCACTGCATTAACGAGTATATAACCATCATATTATGAATCTAGTAAAAATATACTACACAACTATGTGTCATAGATAAGTTGCGAACTGTATTTAGTAAAGAGTTTAGTAAGAGTTTAGTAAGAGTTTAGTAAAATTTGCCAGAACGTCCCGGACTTCCCAAACTTGACTACTTCCTTTAACGTGACGATAGTGCGTTGTTATATGTGCGATTAGTTTGCTTGGGAAACAGATTAACTTGCTCATGTAGTAATGTACACCCTATGTGGTGGATTGTGTTCTTTTATTTAATAATTTTCATTTTAGTAAGCGTTGTTTCCACATAGCGATTTTGATAATTTAATTTGACTTTATATTGTCCTTGTCCCAATTTTGGTTTGTTTAGTTTGCAAGTTTTACATTTTAATTAAACCTCTTAAATCACAAAAACCCTCAAAACACCTCAATGGTGCATCACACACGATAGTCATTTGAATAAGACCCCCAGCGCCATCTGGATTTTTAGTACAGTTTTCTCTCATTGGGTTAAGTTCCTGAAAACCAGATCTTAAATAGAAAAATCGTATAGCAAACCTTAAAATTAATGGAATAAATAGGGGTGCGTTCTCAGACCAGCCAAAACCCAAACCCAAACACCTAAAAACCAATAATAATATCAAAATCGGGGCATCGGATAGTGAGGGAGACCTGTAGTGAATTTAGGGAAGAAGAGAGAGATACAAAAGCCGAATAATAATAATAATAATAATAATAATAATAATAATAATAATAATAATAATAGTGCAGTTTTTTACCAGCATGCACTCCCTGCTCAAGAGGTGGGCTAGGGTGGATACCCTGATGTTTGAGGAACTTCAGTGGACAGTTACCACAGATTGCTAGACCACCACCATCCACCAACAACACTGTTGTCTGTCAATAACACACACTGGCTGACCCCAGACTCAAACCCTCAACCTCTCAGTTTGCAAGCCAGTGCTCTACCAACTGCAACTGCCCATTGCAGCTCTCTTTATGTTACATTTTATTATAATGTAAAACTTGCAAAATAAACAAACCAAAACAGGAACGACACAACATAAAGACAAAAGAACTTATCAAAATCACTATGTGGAAATAACAATTTAGCAAAAAGAAATATAAAAACAAAAAACCACCACATAGAAATTACTGCCTCACAGCACCCCATACTATTAAACACATCATAGAAGACTGCATTCCACACCATCACTTACGCCAACAACAATCTACACTCCTTGAGAGCCCTGTGGGAAAGCTCGATTTCGGCCATGGCCTTCCTTAGGGACTCGAGGCTGTTCCGCCAGGCAGCCTAGGGAACGACGACAATAACAGTGACTCACACATACCTATGACAAAGAGTTCTCTCTCATTCTATCTATATTTAAATGATTTTATGAAGTTTAAGAATGATCTGTGTTAGTAAAAATGGTTAAGTGAGATAGTTTGAAGCCTGGTAATTGCTGGAGGCCCTTTTGAAAACTGAATAAAATCGTTGAATATGAGCAAGAATATAATTAAAAAGACGTCGCCGGTACAGAAGTGGTTAATGACTCAGACGTACCTATAACAAAGAGTTCCCCCTCGGCGTCGACGGCCCACACAGGCTGTCCGGCGGTGTATGTTTCTTCCGTAAACCTTCGACTGTGGTGTGGGTTGTGCTGCCAGGGGTATTGCCTTTCTTTAATGTCCAATTTATTATAGTCCTCTACAGATCTTGCTCCCTGAAAATATAGTCATGGGTTGGCTATGAGAACAGATAAAATATATACTACCTTTCTATTATTTTTTGTAATATTGGTAGGGGTATTTCCTATCTTTAATGTCCAGTTTCTTATAGTCCTCTACAGATCTTGCTCCCTGAAAATATAGTAATGGGTTGGCTATAAGAACATAAAATAAATACTATAGTACCTCTCTTTCCTTATATATAATACTTGGTAGTAAAAGTAGGTAAGGGTGCTGCCTCGCTTTAATTATATTTTTTATATAACCCCCCCTGGGGGTTAGGGAATAGAATATGCCCCACGTGCCTTCTGCGTGTCGTAAGAGGCGACTAAAGAGGTTGGGTCGGTGGGCTTGCGACCCCCACCCGGAAAAAATATCTAAGCAAAAAAAAACGAACGAACAGCCTCGGATGCGGACGGAACCAACGTTGACGAACCACGACCGACTAAGGACATGCCTTCGGACATTCTGAGAATGGCTACATGGAATGTTAGTGGCATGAATGATGGCACAAAAGAGAGAGAGGTTCTGGAAGTGTTAGTGAATGCCAGGCTGGATGTATGTGGAATGACAGAGACCAAATGGAAAGGTTCAGATGTGAGAGAGTGGGAGTGTGGAATGGGTGTGTGTGCTGGAGTGAGTGAAGGAACAGCGAGAGAAGGTGCATGTTTGTTTGTAAGTAGCAAATGGAAGGAATGTGTAAGAGAGTATGGGTCTGTGGGTTCAAGGATTGTGTGGGTGAGAATGAAAGTAGGAATACAAACGTGGGTGATTGTATGCGTGTATGCCCCGACAGAGGATATACTTGAAAGAAAGAAAGAGGAGTTCTGGATGAATGTGGAGGCGTGCCTGGAGAAGTTTGACAAGAACGAAAGAATATTTCTGATTGGGGATATGAATGGTAAGGTGGGTGATAGGAAAGTTGAGGGAGTGGTGG
>JBAKBP010036872.1:0-17957 GCA_037953745.1 Lithodes maja | reverse complement strand
CTGATAAATTTCAGGCTCGATATCACTAGCCATAGCCCCAGACAAAATCGATATTTGATAAGGGTGAAGAGTCTTATAATCGACAAACTAATGAGGTTAAACGTCTTAAAAATCTCCAAACTAATGGAATGAAACATGAGGGTCCAAAAAGACCCACCTCGCGCCCTTGTATTGAGTATTGTTCACATGTGTGGGAGGTTCCTCTCACACCGCTCTCCTAGACAAAGTTGAAAGGAAGGCCTTTCGTATCATTAACTCCCGTCCACTCACCAACTCTCTGCAATCTCTCTGTCTCCGCCGCAATGTTGCATCTCTCTCGCTATTCTATCGCTACTATAATAATCAGTGTTCCTCAGAGCTATCCCAGTGCATACCACCTCCTTTACGTAGGGCACGTGGTACCCGTCTTGCAACTCAATCCCACCCCTACTCTGTGCAACTCTCCAACCCAAGAGTGAAACGTTACTCTCAAACTTTCTTCTACTCAACATCTGAGCTCTGGAACTCTCTCCCAGAATCAGTCTTTCCCTCTTCCTATGACTTAAATTGCTTCAAACTCCGTGTGTCCAGGCATTTTGGCTCGAACGTCCCTTGATTTTGGCCCTGTCACTCTTTCAACTATGGGGGAGGCACTCGCTATAGGCAGTTATGCCTTTTGCCTCCCTCAATCACATAGAAAAAAAAAAAAAAAAAAATATAGAGTTCAGATATTAATTTGCTCTAACGGAGACAAAGACTAATCGACTTGGGAGATATCCACTTGAGATATTTTTTTCTTGACTCCTTTCTCCCTCATGTTTAGCCCATTGCTTTTCTAATTTTAAGACGTTCGCCCCATTATTTTGACGATTTTAAGAACTTTCGACCCATTTCTGTCAATTTTAAGACATTTCTTGCCATGTAGGTGTCGATTTTATCATGGCGAGCGATAGCGAGCCTGTAATACAAGAGGAACCGGCTTTCAGCCGGGACATTTTTCTACCGAAAAATGTACAAATTTATCTTGAAAGGGGGTCTAGGGGGAGTAATTTTAAGCTTGATGGAAGTCTAGGGAATCAACTAAAAACCTCCCCTTAAGGGAGTGGTGCTTTGGTCTATATAATGATCTATTAATTAATGTTTGAGTTTCCTCGCTAAACCTCCATCAAACTTAGAAAAACGCCCCCTAGACCCCCTTTCAAGATAAATTTGTACATTTGTAAATTTTTCTAAAATTAGAGGCTCGCTATCGCTCGCCAGGAAAATATTAACACCTAAAGGGCACGAAAGGTTTTAATATTGAACACAAAAATGAGGCGAAAGGTCTCAAAATCGCCAAACTAACGAAACAAACGTCTTGAAACCTCAAAACTAATATGCTAAACATGAGGGAGAAGGGGGTCCAGAAAAAGTGAGTAGTACCCCCTTAATGGTGGTCGTGCTGGCTATTGACTGACTAAATGCCTGACTATTATCGTAAAATTATCCATAGGCAGCATTTTCCCAGCAATATATCATTTTCTGGGATCTCGTGCATTGGTAGCCATTTAGGTGTTAATTATTTTTCCTGGCGAGCAATAGCGAGCCTGTAATAAACAAAAATACAAATTTATCTCTAAGGGGGGTCTTGAGGGTATTTATAAAGCTTGATAGAGGTCTTGGGAGGAAACTAAAAATAATACACAAGTAAAATAATTAACAGATGAAAAAAAAAATATATATATATATATATACAGTATATATACCGTATATATATATATATATATATATATATATATATATATATATATATATATATATATATATATACAATCTCTCTAACTCACATTTGTCAGCCAAACAAATGATTGATTAGGTTTCGATATAAATGTATATTGGCAGTGATACACCCGTATAATGTAAGGAGAGAAGGATATATCAAAATACTCAACGGAAAATCACAATCAATATATATATATGATTAAATTTACCTTTTCTATATTCTTTATTTATTTACAGTGTACAAACAAAAATATTCAAAATATATCCACTCAAAATACCGATTGCATTGATCATTTCAGTGCGATAGTTATTTTTGTGTTAAAGGGACAATTTTAGTTTGCTTCCTAGATCTCTATATCAAGCTTTAAAAATATACCACCAATAGCCTCCTTCCAGATAAATTTTTACATTTTTTGGTAGAAATATATCTCAGCCTAAGGCCGGTTCCTAAATTTCAGGATCGCTATCGCTCGCCAGGAAAAAATCGACACCTAAATGGCACTAAAGGTCTTAAAATCGACATATATATGGGGCGAAAGGTCTTAAAATCACCAAACTAATGGGGCAGAACATGAGGGAAGTCACATGGAGATATAGACGAATGAGGAAGAATGAAAGAATGACGAAAATAGTGTATGACAGTGAGGTGAGAGGCAGACCGAGAGTGCAGTGGAGGGCTATATCTGAGAGGCATATGAGTGCAAGTGGTGTTGGGTGGGAGAAGGGTAGCTGGATGACAGGTGACAGAGATGCATAAACGATTCATTAGCGGCCACTCCATCAGGGATCAAGTCGTCTGACAATAAATAGAAGTGCTTTCCTTTGTTTCCTTCTCACCTAACATGTCATTTATATATACAGTATATATACATAGCCTACTGTACATAATATATATACAGTATTGTTCTTTACGATCTTATATATTGAGCCAGAATAAATCCGTACCATGACTCCATTGCTTCACTACCATCCTGCACATGTCCTGGTCCACGCTAACATGTTTAACTTTGTTTGTTTTGGTTAGTCTAGTCCCCTTCTGTCCATCCTTCCTTCCCTTACTTCCTCGATCCTTCCCTTGTGATACATTTTAAAGGCCTATGTCCCTGTTGTATTGTGGTGTCTTTGCTTTATTCATGTTTATTTATTGGTTTGTTCTGCCCTATATTTTTATTTCATACAGCATTGTTCGAGTATGGAAATGAGAACTTAACATTTGATTATACTAATGCCATGAAAACAATAATTAGTCATGTGTAAAATATGCTAAAGACTACTCGTCTATACACACATTTCTATTGTATTATATACTAGTGGTATATCATTCAGAGTATGAACAATAGATTGCATCTGACGAAACACAACTATGACTGACTGCATGACTACCTACGTTTCTCTCTGTTTACTCCCCCCCCCCTCTCTCTCTCTCTCTCTCTCTCTCTCTCTCTCTCTCTCTCTCTCTCTCTCTCTCTCTCTCTCTCTCTCTCTCTCTCTCTCTCTCTCCCCCCATTCTTATGTGTGTGAGTGTATAAAGGGTGTCCAAACATAGACATGCCAAAGTACAGGATTAGGTTAAGAAAAGTATTTTTAAGCATAAATAATGTTATAACCAAATTTCCAAATTGCCTGTTGAAAATGGCCTTTTCTTAAGGGGGGGGGGGGGGGTCACCGTTTTTTTTTGCCTCTCCTTTTCTCTCTCTTTTCCTAGCTTGTATCCATTCGGCCCCATTCAGCCAACTGTTTTAAGACGTTTATCCCCATTTAGGTGTGATTCATTCCTGGCGAGCGATAGCGAGCCAGCATTGTATGGACAATCCGGCTTCGCCGGAGACATTTTTCTATCGAAAAATTTAAAAATTTAGCTTGTTGTCAAAACAAAAATATATACTGTATATGCAGGCTCGCTACTGCTCGCCAGGAAAATATTGAGACCTGGATGGGGGTAAACGTCTTAAAATAGTAGACTGAATGGGGCCGAATGGATACAAGCCAATGAGAAAGGGAAGAGAAAGAGAAAAAAGCGAGGTGAGCTCCCTTAAGTATTTCCCATAAGGTTGGCCTAGCTGTCCTAGAGCCTATCACACCCTCATCTAACGGCAATTATTTTAACACGTTATTATCAATATGTTATATTTCTGTAACTGCGAAATGAATATAGGTGTATTAGCTACCTTTTGAGCCTATTGGGAACTCTTTGACATGGAAAAGTCCATTACAGCGATGCGGGGGAGGACACTATATACAACCTTCAATACCTCTTGAAAGGTTGTTGTTTAGAAATGTTGTTCTTAAATTCATGTATATAATCATATCCAGAAGTTTGGCTCGTCTATTTCTGGACACCCTGTGTATATATATATATATATATATATATATATATATATATATATAGATAGTTAGTTAGTTAGTTAATTCTTTATTTCATAAAAGGTTACATGGTAACATTTTACATATATATACAGATAGACTCAGACTCAAATCTTTATTTCATAAAAGGCAACACAATTAACTTTTTACATATATACAATAGAGATAACAGTAACCTCATACATTACCGCATTCTAGGCTCATGGTTTTGTACAAACATAATTCTTGACTTGATAGCATTTATATCATTAGTTTTCAAATCTGATACGTCATATTCATGTAATAGGATATGGTTAACTTCCTTTCTTAACGATAGGTATTCATCAAGGTTTAATAAACATTTCTGTAAAAACTTGCAAAGGTTTTAAGAGACATTTGTGAGCAAATCTAATTTTTAACCAATTCATTAAATGATTAAATGTCATTAGTTCAGCCAATTAACATGCATGATGATTACTTTCCCAATATTTTAATTTCATCATTTCTTTATTGCTTTGTGGTAACCCAATTGCAAATTGCTTAAGAGGAAGTTTGCACTTTTTGTTATAAAACCATAATGCAGAACCATAAAAACTTGAGCAGTAACTTTGGAACAACTGAGTAAAAACCCTAACATTAACATTAGAAAATTTACGTAAAATACAATTAAATTCATTATAAAACTTGTTACGACACCTAATTACGTCTTTGTCATTATTTAAATTATCATCTATTATAAACCCTAGATACTTTTGTTCATTAACAACATTCAATATCTCCACATTGCATCAACTTTGGCTTTAAGTTTTATATTTATTGTCTTTGAAATACATGCATGATGATTTATTAATATTAATGTCAATATCAATTTCTTTTGCTTCATTTCCAAGCATATTTAGTAAAAACTGTATCCCGATGACGATGGTGCTAATACAACAATATCGTCAGCGTAAGCACTAATATTACTTGATATATTTCCTAGTGTGCACCCCTTTTTACATTTAGACACTTTTTTCAATCAGCTTATCTATATAAAGATTAAATAATATCGGAGACAAGACTCCTCCCTGTCTTACTCCATTCATTATTTTCCAGGGTTTTGATATTGAGTCTTTATGCTTAGTAGCAACCAGTTGATTTCTATAAAGATATAATATTATGTTCGCATAAAAGTGTGGAATACCTGCTTCAATAAGTTTACTTATTAATGTGAAATGATTAACTTTATCAAAAGCTTTTTTAAATCAATGAAAGCTGTATAAACATTTGGATCTTCTAATCTGTATCTTAAAATTGATTCTTTAAAATCAAGCACGCTGAGTTCTAATCTGTATCTTAAAATTGATTCTTTAAAAATCAAGCACGCTGAGGATGTAGAGTGATTAGCCCTAAACCCATGCTGCCTCTCATTAAAGTTCACATAATGCAAAATTTTATATTTTAAGCAATATTCAAATAATTTTAAGAAAAGATAGATAGATAGATAGATAGATAGATAAAGATAGATAGATAGATAGATAGATAGATAGATAGATAGATAGATAGATAGATAGATAGATAGAGAGAGAGAGAGAGAGAGAGAGAGAGAATAGACCTCTCTGTATCTATCTATATATACTATATATCTATCTCCCTCAGCTGTCTCCCTGCCAGCCCCTTCCCTATGATCAAAAGTGAGCTTCAAGAGGCGCCTAATGAGTTCCTACCTATAACTGGATTACCTGGGCCCTTACTTCATAGTCAGAACCACCTATATCTAAATTTACCTATATATATATATATATATATATATATATATATATATATATATATATATATATATATATATATATATATATACCGGTATATATATATATATATATATATATACAGTATATTATTTGTATTTATACATTTACTTATTTATATGTATTTATTTATTTGTGTATCTATGTTATATATTTATCTACCCTCATAGTCTATGTGTCTGTTTGTTCGACTGGCTATGGCCATCTATAACGGGCCATCTCTCCTTAACTTCATCTAATTCCATGCAGTATGAAGACAAACTCTACGATAGACTTATACATAGATAAATGAAATACGTTGGTATAGCCTATGTAGCTGCTGTAGGTTAAGGGGGGTCACCGGATTTTCTTTCATCTCTCTCCCCTTTTCTCTCTTTCCCTGGCTTGTATCCAATCGGCCCCATTCAGCCAACTGTTTTAAGACGTTTACCCCCATCCAGGTGTCGAGTTCTTCCTGGCGAGCAATAGCGAGCCAGCATTGTATGGAGAAATCCGGCTTCGCCGGAGACATTTTTCTATCGAAAAATGTACAAATTTAGTTTGCTGTCAAAACAAATATATATATATATATATATATATATATATATATATATATATATATATATACATATATATATGCTGGCTCGCTATAGTTGGCTGAATGGGGCCGAATGGATACAAGCCAGGGAAAGAGAAAAGGGGAGAGAGATAAAAAAAAAAAAGCCGGTGACCCCCCTTAAGCTATCTACATATACCAACGTATTTCATTGTATCTATGTATAAGTCTATCGTAGAGTTGGTCTTCATACTGCATGGAATTAGATGAAATTAAGGAGAGATCGGCCGCTTTTCTGGTCCCCTTTCTTTCTCATGTTTATCCCCATTAGTTTTGAGATTTTAAGACGCTTGCCCCATTAATTTGTCGATTTTAAGACCCTTCGCCCCATTTCTTTGTTAATATTAAGACCTTTCGTGCCCTTTAGGTGTCGATTTTTTCTGGCGAGCGATAGCGAGCCAGTAATTGTGGAAGAACCGGCCTACAGCCGTGACATATTTCTATCAAAAAAAATTACAAATGAATCTAGAAAGGGGATCTGATGGATGTTTTCTTAAGTTTGATGGAGGGCTAGGGAGGAAACTAAAAAAAATAAAAAATAAATAATAATATATAAATTAATAGACCCCCCAAAAAAATAACCTTGAATGAAACTTTATTAATGTGCCCGATTCCCCAAATTTAAATAATATTCATGCGCATACATAATTAGCAGTAAAACCTTAATTATGACTTTGAAAAGCTATATATATCATCCTATCATGAATGCTCTAAATAACAAGGTTCATAAAAAAAAAAAAAAAAAAAAAATTAACCTATTGTAAAGGCTAATAATAGTGGGGGTGTTAAGGGTGGAGGCAGTCGCTATTTCTGGCCCCTTTCTCCCTCATGTTTAGCCCCATTAGTTTTTATATTTTAAGGCGTTCGTTCCATTAGTTGGCGAGTTTTAGACCGATCACCCTATTTCTTTAACACCTATTAAGACCTTTCGTGCCATTTAGGTGTAAAAAATGTTCATAGCGAACGATAGCGAGCCTGTAATTTTAGGAGGGATCGGCCTTCGACAGATATTTTTTTCTATCAAAAAATGTACAAATTTATCTTGAAAGGGGGTCCAGGGGTGCATTTTATTTTCATCTATTTATGTATTTATTTAAGCTTGATGGAGGTCTAGGGAGCAAACTCAAAAATATCTAAGTAAATATATTTATATACCGGTATATATATGTATATATATATATATATATATATATATATATATATATATATATATATATACTGTATATATATAATATATACAGTATAAAGGAAAAGTGGGTATTGGGCCTGAGTAAATAAATAAATAGATAGATAAATAAATAGAGCAAGCAACAAGCACTACCCCCTTAATATATATACAGGCAGGTGCAGCAGTCACAGGTGATCTGGTTGTTGGTAATAATGATCTCTCTATTGTTGTCTGGAGTATGTGTGGGAGGGAGAAAAAATTTGACTGAAGGGAGGTCACTGGCTCTTGTTATCCTTTTCTCCTTTTCTCTCTTTCCCTGGCTTGTATTCATTCGGCCCCATTCAGCCAACTGTTTTAAGACGTTTATCCCCATCCAGGTGTCGATTTCTTCCTGGCGAGCGAAAGCGAGCCAGCATTGTATGGAGAAATTCGGCTTCGCCGGAGACATTTTTCTATCGAAAAATGTACAAATTTAGCTTGCTGTCAAAAACAAAAAAATATATATGCTGGCTCACTACCGCTCGCCAGGAAAATATTGACACATGGATGGGGGTAAACGTCTTAAAACAGTAGGCAGAATGGGGCAGAATGGATACAAGCCAAAGGGAGAGGGAGAGAAAGATAAAAAAAAAAAGCGAGGTGGGCTCCCTTAAGGGGGGGAGGGGGTAGTTTTCTCCCTAGACCTCTATCAAGCTATAGAAGAAAAATAACATGAATAAATATATAAATAAAATTAAAATACAATGGGTAACAAATATAAAACTAAAATTTTAAACAATGTAAACAACAACTCCGAGGCCCCGTTTCGAGATAAAATTGTAAATTTTTTGGTAGCCGAATTTCTCCAGAAAACTGCTGGGGGGAAAATCACCACCTGGATGGGGATAAATGTCTTAAAATATTAGGTTGCATGGGGCCCAATGGATACAACCAAGAAAGATAAAACAATCAGGCGGGTCGCCTGATATTAGATGTTGTATAGGCGTTCTTGAAATTATAACAGACTTGTGATTCCCTCAAGGCTTGATCTCCACTGTCACTTAATATTCTGATAAAGCTGAACTCGTAGCTCACATTACTTTCATCACCAAGGATCACTTTAAAGATAGCTCTCTCTCTCTCTCTCTCTCTCTCTCTCTCTCTCTCTCTCTCTCTCTTACCTGTTTTTGTTATCTTTCTCTCCTTTTCTCTCTTTCCCCGGCTTGTATTCATTCGGCCCCATTCAGCCAACTGTTTTAAGACGTTTATCCCCATCCAGGTGTCGATTTCTTCCTGGCGAGCGATAGCGAGCCAGCATTGTAAGAAGGACGATGATCTACTACACCTAAGAGATAGATAGATAGATAGGATAGAGATAGATAGATAGGATAGAGATAGATAGATAGATAGATAGATAAGATAGGATAGAGATAGATAGATAGATAGATAGATATAGATATATAGACAGATATAGATAGATAGATAGATAGATAGAGAGAAAGAGAGAGAGAGAGAGCAAATGTATGAATATAATTTCATTTATATTATGGCCTATGATGTCATTTATGTTTGGCAGTAATATTAATGAATTGAAACCCCATCACTATTTTGTAGCGGTGATGGATTGAAACCCTGATGTTCTATTGTGCATAATTGATAGATAGATACTGTAAATAGATAGATAGATAATATTGTGTGTGTGTTACTCAGTTACTTGTTCGTCAAGGGGAATCCACGCAATGCGAGCTAAGCTCATTATTATCGCGCCTCCTTAACTGGGAATGTATTGCGTGAAATGCATGTTAAGTGTTTTATGTACTGTTGGAATGGCTGTGGATGTGTGTGTAGTCTGTATTTTAGCCAATTGGCGACATCGGAAACGAAGGCTTAGGGTGGATCTGTATGGTACCATTCTCACTATAGACGGTACCGTCTCGCCCGAAGGCTTAGGTGAACCATATGATACCCATCTCGCCTTGTACCATTTTTGCCAACCCCAGATGGGACGTCACAACGTCTTCCACTTATTCCAGGTACTTATTTACAGCTAGGTGAACTGAGGCTAACACATGAAAGGAGACAAGCCCAATTTGTCTTCGCCCGGCCGGGGATTGAACCCCCTGCCCCTCGTGTGTGAGACGAGAGCTCTACCACTAGGCTACGGGCTGTGTGTGTGTGCATTAGCAATAGACAGATAATCGAGTGACGTGTTTACAGTATAATACGTATGCGAAATATACTGTAAAAGCTAAATATGTATAGGTAGACAATTGCACTGTACTGTACTGTATATAGGTAGAGTATATATAGAGAGAGATAAAGACAGACGTATCCGGTATATATAAAGAGTGAGATGTTTTGGTGGAGTGGCGGTGACAGAGGGGCCTGGTCCAGCCAAATAGTGCCCGTGTTCACCACATGATTGCCGTGTTCGGGAGGAGAGGAGGGTTGAGAGGTGAGGAGAGTAGGGGAGGGGATGGTTGAGGAGGGGAGGATTGGGAAAGGGAGAGGTGGGGAGGAGGAGAGAGGTGAGGAGAGAAGAGTTGAGAAATGGAGAGGGGAGGAGAGGAAGGTTGGGGAAGGGAGAGGTGAGGAGAGGAGGTTTGAGAAAAGGACAGGTGAGGAGTGGAGAGGGGAGAAGAGGGGGGTTGAAAAAGGGAAAGGTGAGGTGAAGATAGTGAAGAGAGGAGAGGAAGGGAGAGGTGAGGAAGAGAGACATAAGGTTGGGAGGGTGAGGAGAGGAGAGGGAGGGAAGGGAGACGTGAGGATGAGGTGGGGAAGGCTGAGGAAGGGAGGATAGAGGAGGGTGAGGAATCTGTGAGGGGGAAGAGAAGAGGGGAGGACATTTTATAAAGATCTGTAAGGGAAGGAGAGCGGAAGATAGGTATTTGGGATGAGGAGAAGGGGACACGAAATTTGAGAAAGGGCTGAGTAGGAAGATAGAGGGGACGATTGAGGAATAAGGGGAAGAGACGTTTGGGGAATAGATGGGTGCAAGGAGAAAATGGTTAGGACTTGTGTTTTTTTTTTTTTTTTTTTTTTTTTTGTATTGAATTGACTGAGGGGGAGAGGTGAGGGGGGTTGTGGGGGAAAAGAGGGTGAGAGAGGGGAGAAATATGAAAGAAAGGAGAGGGGTGTGTGGATCATGGGGGCTTGGGGAGTAGCGGGCGTAGGGAGAGAGTTGTCAGGGCTGAGGGGATAGGGGAAGATAGGTGTATTGGTAGTGGGAGAGCCAGTGAAGGGTGTGGGGGGGGGGGTAGAAGAGTAGTGGGGAGTTTTGAAGAGAGGGGGGGGGGGGAGAGATGAGTGTGTCGGAAGAGAGGGGTTCGTGGTGAAAGGGTAAGTCGAGGAGTATGATAGGAAGAAGTTGGGTGGGATCATGGGTGAGGATTTCGCAGGTGTGGGGGAACCGAGAGGGGGAGGGTGGGGGGAACCGAGAGGGGGAGGGTGGAGGGAACCGAGAGGGGGAGGGTGGGGGGAAAATAGGGCTATGAAGAGGGTGAGGGGAGAGTGGCGAAAGGGGCGGTTGTGGGAGAGCTAGAGGGTTTTAAAATGGAGAGATATTGAGGAGAGAGAGAGAGAGAGAGAGAGAGAGAGAGAGAGAGAGAGAGAGAGAGAGAGAGAGAGAGAGAGAGAGAGTTACATAAATACAGTCCCTACTAGGCAGTCCGGCCTTATAAATAAAACATATGCTAGGGTATAAGACAAGGATAGCAATGTAAAATATGAGAGAGAGAACGAGAGTGAGAGTGAGAGAGAAAGAGCGAGAGAGAGAGAGGCTTTAGGTTGGATGGAAAGAGCTGTGACTGCCGGGGAACAAGAGGGATGGAGGTAAAAATGAGAAGACCCGAGAGGACAGGACAGAAAGAACAGGGCCCCAGGTAAAAACGATAGAGGCCATATTTAGGACAGGTGAACTGAAGGTCGAAGGTCAAATAGGTCTCTAGTGAGGGGGAGGAGCTATTTATTAAAGGGGGAGGGGGTTAGTATGCTCCATAACGTGGCATCACTTGGTTTAAAGATCAAGCTTCGTAGACCTTTATCAGGCTTTTTAAAAACATCCCCAAGACCCTACTTCAAGACAAAATTGTACATTTTTCGGAAGAAAATATGCCAGCTGAAGGCCGATTCCTCATAAATTACAGGCTCACTGTCGTTCGCCAGGAACACATTGACACCTAAATAACACGAAAGGTCTTAATATTGGCAGATAAATGGGGCGAAAGGTCTTATGATCGAATAAACGGGTTGTCAGTATGCACGCCTAATCCCTGGCTGACTCTTCCCAAATGGTATACATAATAGCTTGATGACTGTAGTAGTTTTTGAGTTGTAGAGGCTAGAGGTCAAGGTGGTGGGTCCAATTATAATGAACAGGCTATACCACCCTTTATTTACGGTGACCCTGAACACTCTTTAGGGGGGTCACAGGCTTGTTTCTCTCCTTTTCTCTCTTTCTCTGGCTTGTATCTATTCGGCACCATTCAGCCTACTGTTTTAAGACGTTTATCCCATCCAGGTGTCGATGTTTTCCTGGCGAGCGGTAGCAAGCCAGGATTTTTTTTTTTAAAGTTTTTGACAGCAGGCTAAATTTGTACATTTGTCGATAGAAACATGTCTCCGGCGAAGCCGGATTTCTCCATACAATGCTGGTTCGCTATCGCTCCCCAGGAAGAAATTGACACCTGGATGGGGATAAACGTCTTTCGGCTGAATGGGGCCGAATGGATACAAGCCAAAGAGATAAACAAATCCAGTCACCCCCCTTAACCCTTTGAAGACCATGACGCATTTTGACAGTTTATTCCGGCCATCATTAGTCGATTTTATACAGCTTAGGAAGGATCTGCGGGGGATTATAAGGTAAAGACTATCTTTATGAAACCTCTGACTTCCATATACCCTTCCTGATCTGAATAAAATCGTCTAATACTAGCCAGAACGCAGAGAAGAAATGCGTCATCGGATTTCGAAAGGGTTACCATATTAATTAAAGGGATAGTGCTTGTGTTTTGGTCTATGTATTTATTGTATTTATTTATTTATTTATTTATTTATTTATTTTATTTTAGTTTAGTTTCCTCGCTAGACCTCTATCAAGCTTATACAAATACCCCCTAGACCCCCTTTCAGGATACATTTTTACATTTTTCGGTAGAAAAATGTGCCGGCAAAGGCAGATTCCTTCTAAAATTACAAATCGACACCTAAATGGCACGAAAGGTCTTAAAATTGACAAAGAAATGCGGCGAAAGCTCTCCACATCGCCAAACTAACGTAACGAACATCTTAAAATCTCAAAACTATTATGCTAAACATGAGGGAGAAGGGCCGGGTCCAGAAAAGGCGAGTAGTATACCCCCTTAATTATAGCCCCACCACGCAAACAATTATTCCTCTCTTCGTGATGATGGGAACAAAACCCAACCAAGACGAGATTGCCAGAGAATTAAGGGAATATAGAAACAAGGGAAATAACAGAAAATAGGAAAAGTGGGGATTGGGCCTGAGAATATAGATAGATAGAAAAGAAAAAAAAACAGTGCGCCCCATTCCCACCGAGTTGTGCAGTCTCTTCCAAGTGTGGATGGATTGGGAATATCCAGGTGACCAGGGAATATTCACCTTTCTGCACTTTGTACTCCTCATCTCCACCACTTATTCTCTCTCTCTCTCTCTCTCTCTCTCTCTCTCTCTCTCTCTCTCTCTCTCTCTCTCTCTCCTTTTCTTTCTTTAACTCTCAAGGCATTCATCTCTATATCGTTCTCTCCACACTCTCTCCACTACCCTTCCTCTCTTCTCCCACTCAGATACTCTCCAGTCCCTCTCCAAACACTCACACTCACTCTCACTCTCTCTCTCTCTCTCTCTCCTTCGTTTTCCTCTTCCACTTTATTGAGCTACTCAATTAGGAGTTAGGACTGTCTGGTGTGTATATAAAACTCTACGTAACTAACACACACACACACACACACACACACACACACACACACACACACACACACACCTTTAGATACAGTACATGCATCCAGTGTTAAAATTATTAAAATAGGAAACAAGAAATTTACCATATTTCAATTACACCTCTGGATGCCACGGCGGTACTAAATATAGAGGTATAAACAAAGACAATTTGGAGATTACGCTCTAAAGACAATTTGGAGATTACGCTCTAAAGACAATTTGGAGATTACGCTCTAAAGACAATTTGGAGATTACGCTCTAAAGACAATTTGGAGATTACGCTCTAAAGACAATTTGGAGATTACGCTCTAAAGACAATTTTGTTAGTTTTTATGACAATTCTAGTTGTAAGCTATTTTAATCTGAAATGTGATCATTCATTTGCCATTAGTATCTAATCCTATGACAATTCTCACAATCAATGTTTTATTAAAGTAAACGAATAACTAATTATGTGTTTATATGTATACAGAGGTCCAAAACCCCTACGTGTTGTTAACAAACGAATGTGGCAACGCCGACATAAACGATGAATAGAAAAATGGTTTTAATTGCTTAACCAAGCAGTCTTAATAACACAATTATCAGTGTCATCGTGGTTGTACAGGGATCTACGGTTATCTGAGTAGGTTACTTACGCATATGATTACTTACTGCATTATATCCACAATCACGTAACAATTCATTTGTGAAATACTCTGACTCGATGATGAGTTTTCGATCGCGTGAACACATTCTCGGCTCATGTATACTCTCATTTACGTGTATTTATAATAATGGTTGTTATACTGTATTTATATATGTAACATATAATTATAAACAAAATTGAAATTACATTTTTCTGGAGCTTCAAATAAGAAATATAATGACTGCCAAAATCTCGGAAATCAGCCTGTTCTTCTTTCGTCATATTTCGCGTGTTGGAATAAGGCTAACAATAATAATAAAACAACAATAAGTAAGAATATACAGTAGTGATACAATACAATGAAATAACGACGATTATATACCAATGAGGTGTAAGATATGATAAGATAAGACTGTTTCCTGAGGTAATTTTAGGAAAGAAGATGTGAAAGAATACATAACTTTAAAAAATATATAAACAAAGGGTTGAATGACATAAAAAAGGAAGTGAATAATATGATAATGAGACTAAATAGGAGACACTTATAAGAAACGAGTGGTGTGAAGTAACTGTGAGTGGCTATTCTGGGAAAAGACATCCAGGGCCCTGAGATCAGACATCCAGGGCCCTGAGATCAGATTATATATAATGTAGAGGAGGAGACGCTTGAAACGCTAGTGGTAGAATTCTTACATCAATGTCTTCAAGTATATATATATATATATATATATATATATATATATATATATATATATATATATAGGGAGACTGTAGACTCCATTCAAGCAGGGTAATACCCAGGGGAGGCCTCATAGGTATGTAATAAAGAGTTGCTGGAACTCCTATTTCATTTGTCTGGTTCCCCTGACATTCTGTTTGTGTCTCACCTACACATATTGCGTATATATATACAGGGTGTTTTAAAACAACACTGCCAGAGTATGACTACCACATTGATAAAAATATATAATACACATATTTCTATTCTATTTTTACCAAAAATATATTGTAACGGAGATAAATGGTTATTTAGAAATGTAGCAAAACAGGGTTCTGAGCTCAGCACAAAACATATGATACATAATATGAATGATTACCAAGTAAAAAAGGTAAAGAGGAGATATCTAATGACCTAATCACATATGAATAATTACAAAATCAAAGTAACATAAAATTGGTAATGATATTTTGCAATTAGAAGAAAACTGCTAAGTATTATAATCCAAGTAGCGTAAAAAGATATGCACCATTTGTAATGATGACCAAGAGGTAAAATAATGAATCTCAAGTCTGGGTCAGGTATCCGAACACTGCTATAGGTAATTTAATCGTTCGTGAAACTGTTTGAATGGGAAAAAATTGTTCCTGCGCAATTTACTGTTTCAATACAAATACCTCATTACGTTACTATTATCACAGAGTACTAACGAAATATGTCTATCAGTTTTATGGTTGAAGTTTGACAATTTTACGTAGCTGTAGACATACAAGTATACGGTGTTCACTAATGAATATTTAAAATCATCTAATGGTACCCAAAACAAACAATTTACGTCACTTGGACTTAACGAGTATAAAATAACAAAGGCAGAGACACACCTAAATAACGACAATCCATATTTATGTGATATTATAAGGTAAATAAAATCACTATGACAGAAGAAGATAGCACCATGGCCGAGCAGATGATTAAACACGAGAAGATTCGTTATGACTCCAAAGCTTCGAAGAAAAACTCGAACTGGGATGGGAGGCAAGAGGTAGGCTATTGGGGGGGGGGGGGGGAGGGGGGGGGGGACACTAGCCCGTGTTCGGATTATAGCTCATACCTGGGTGTCACTAATTATTTTACTCTATGCAGTTTAAATCATTAATGGTATATTATTGTGCATTTTGTCCTTAGATAATCTTCTTCGTTATTTTATTTACTAATTAGCAGATTAGGTCTGGCAGTGTTGTTTTAAAACACCCTGTATATATATATATATAAATTATTATGTTTTTTCCACCAACCAACTTCACCTTTAAACTCAATTAATGAAATCAACAAATACATGTGGCACTCCACGGACTCGAACCTAGGACACCCACATCGAAATTCCGTGCACTTATGATTACGCCATCAAGACAGATAGAGGGAGAGGCAGGGAGGGCTTAAGCCACGGGGATTGCTAAGAGGGAGATGGAGCGAATATCTCCATCATCAGCTTCCACACGTTATAGCTCTCTCTCTCTCTCTAGCTCTCTCTCTCTCTCTCTCTCTCTCTCTCTCTCTCTCTCTCTCTCTCTCTCTCTCTCTCTCTCTCTCAATGTGTTCTATCAGTTGTCATAATATATAACTTACTAAATTATATACCGGTAACGCTTTTTAAAAAAAAATATTACCGCTATGTACTGTATATATATTTTTCCAAAACACTTATTATATATTGATTATCCACCCTTCCAGATTTGTTTTCCATATCATAATTTTCACTGTCTGTTTATTTCGGTGTTTATTCTTTCCTTAACCTCTGAAGTGCGCACGGGGGTAAATGAAAACCTCCCCCTGTGCTGACGTATTTGAGGTTTTTCGTCACTAAAATATTCATTGTACCATTAATAGCATTAATAATTATCCATATGCGCCTATTATGGGTTGATTATAAAGGTATTAACCTGAAACAACAATAAAACGAGTGAAAACAGCGTTTGGATGGTCAAAATCGGAGATATAGCCCGCGAGTTGTATAATGTATGGGTGAGGCAAGCTACCTTCCCGCCCATTTTCCCCAAGGCCACTGCGACACAGTCGATCGATACTCTCTCTCTCTCTCTTGCACTCGCTTGCTATCAGTGATGACAACACCCTGCTTGCAACTCGCTAATGTTAGCACGAAAATATACCTCAGAATAAGGGAATAATAGGGAAAATAGGTGATAACTGAGGAATAGGAGGAAAGTGGGGAAGGAGAGGAGGTAGAGGACTGAGATTTTGCATGGCCCAGGGGCCAAACAAAAATAAAAAAATAAAAAAATAAAAATAAAAAAAATATTTTTTTTTCGATGTAAAAAGTTGATTTTTAGTTTTACTTACTCAGGAGAGTCTTCCCGCAGTCCGCCGGGGGAACTCTTAAGAGTCTTCCCGCAGCTCCCGGGTTAAGGGGGGGGGGGCACCTGTTTTTTTCTTCATCTTCCTCTCTTTTTCTCTCTTTCTTTGGCTTGTATCCATTCGGCCCCATTCAGCCAACTGTTTTAAGACGTTTATCCCCATCCAGGTGTCGATTTCTTCCTGGCGAGCGATAGCGAGCCAGCATTATATGGAGAAATCCGGCTTCGCCGGAGACATTTTTATATCGAAAAATTTACAAATTTAGTTTGCTGTCAAAATAAAAAAATATATATGCTGGAGGAAGATATTGACACCTGGGTGGGGGTAAACGTCTTAAAACAGTAGGCTGAATGGGGCCAAATAGATACAAGCCACAGAAAGAGAGAGAGAAAGAGAAAAAAAGCGAGGTGGGCCCCCTTAACTATAAATTCATTCATTCATAAATTCTTAGTTTCGTCGCTAGACATCCCTCAAACTTAAAAAAACATCCCCTAGGGCCCCCCCCCCCCCCCCTCTCAAGATATAATTTTTTCGATGAACAATTTCCCGGCCGGAGGCCGATTCCTCTTACAATTACAGGCTCGCTATCGCTCTGTATAACGAAATGGGAAGAAAGATTTTAAAATCGTCAAACAAATGGGCCGAACGTCTAAAAATCTCAG
>JBAKBP010036871.1:0-17957 GCA_037953745.1 Lithodes maja | reverse complement strand
CCGACTGATGTGAACTTTCTCTACTCTCTGAACAGCCTATTTTCTTCTCTTCTCGTCCCTTTTTAACCAATGACCCCTTTGGTGCAGATTTAGTCAGCCAAAGTATTATCGCTTGAGTTCTCACGAGATAAGTGCCTGTTAGATAGCCTATTTTTGGAAGGGTTAACTAGAATAGGATTGATTGATGTTTGTTGCACTCGTATATGTATTTCCCTGTGTACTATTATTCATGTTCCTGTTTTCTGCTGGTTTAGGTAATGCTAGACTGGGATAGGGTTCCTCGAGTTGTGATTTCCTATGAGTGCTAGGTTGGTTGAACCAGTACAATTGCAACGGAGACGTGGGAAGCCTAGGGGGTCTTTTTGATTGTGTACCGTGGGAGTTTAGCACTGTGTTGCGAGTGAGGGCTTTTGCCTGTGCCACCCAACACTGTGCTATCTCATTTGCTTGACTTTGAGAGGATCGCCAGGAGAGAACCAGATACTAGTGATCTGGATCTCTCAAGAGAGCATCCCGTCAATTACCGTAATTTGGCCGCACAGTCTTAAGGACCTCGCTGGGCTACGAGCCGCTTGCTCAGCCATTGTCTCTTAACCTTAGATATCCCAGCTAGACTTTGCTCGACCAGCAGATACAGCATAGTATTGAAGCTTCTCCTTATGTATATTATTGTTTAAGCACTATTGATTTCATGTGTGGCACGCTTAGCTACTTCAGAGATTAGTGGCCCACGAGCACAATCTTAGTAGGCTATTGCCAGTGCATTGTCGGAGTACTTCTTCTTAATGTTTGCCATATCCTATTGCTTATTCTTATAATTCTTCTTATGTCAATTTAAAGCCTTTAATTACCAGTGAGTTATTCATTAAATTGCTGTTCAAAATCCGATACTTACTTCTTATGAGTATTCGAGAAGCATCTAACTTATCAGAAGATTCCTTGCTTGATGCTCGAGGACTATTGTTTAACGTAACGTAATAGTGCCGATCCGAAGTAGAGGGTGGAGGACTTCTTAAGTTCTTAGTTCAAGGGTGGATTACTTCGGCTTCGGCCAACACTATTCTTTAGTGTTGTAGTACTTTCTTCTTTGTTTGATTGTTGACCAGACTAGATAACTCCCGTCTTGCTATTAGTCTGTTGTGTGAAACGCTAGTACCGAGTTCTTGTATACCCCGTTATAGCAGATAGAACTCTGGAGGGTAGTGGCGTTTTTTGTTCGGCTGGCAGTACTCTGGGGTTGGGATCGTGTGTTTCCGTTGTGGCAGCGAGCCATACTCGAGTCCTGTGTAAGAGCCCTAGTGTACCCGAGTGCCCGGTCGTAACAAATGGCGACCTTGCTTAGGATTTTGTGAACAGTATAATTTTTTGCAGAGTTGTACAACATTTGTTTGTTCGTACTTTAGCGTACATATTGAAGAATTTTTTTTTTTTTGTAAGGCAATTAGGAGAGCATTTAAGAGACTCCAGTTAATTTAGTAATTAGTGCTTGCATAAGGGAGTTTAACACTTTTGTCTCGAGAATTTTTTGGTGAACTTCAGTATGTCGGGCCCTAGTACTGACGAGGAGCGAGAGATGCTATGTGAGGAGGTGCCGTTAGTAACTAGTGAGGAGGATGCTAGACTTTTTGTGAGTAAGCAGTACCACGTGACGGAGGAGAGGCTGACTGGGGTGAATGTTTATGGCTTGCACCTGATAGCCAAGGTTTTGGGTCTATCCAATGTAGGAGGGATGTCCAAGGGGGAGCTGATTTCCTGGGTGTTGCGTGGGCGACATGGGGTTTCGGAGGAGAGGGCGTTTGGGGGGGTTCCTCCCCAGATCCCCTCTCACTCGACTCCCACAGTGCCGTCCACTCAGTTGCCGGAGGTTAGCACTCTCCCACAGAGGGATGAGCATTGGAAGATTGGAGTGCCCTCGGGCGGTGCGTATGGTGGTTCCCCAGTTCTTGCCCCCCCTCCTTCAGTAGTGGCAGCTCCCTCTTCCGGCCTGTCTCCTGAGATGATATTTAAACTCGAGCTTGCTAAAATGGAGAATGAGGCTAGGAAGCAGGAGATTGAGGCGAAGAATGAGGCTAGGAAGCAGGAGATTGAGGCTGAGTCTAGGAGGCAGGAGAATGAGTCTAGGAGGCAGGAGAATGAGACTAGGAGGCATGAGATTGAGGCGGAGAATGAGACTAGGAGGCACGAGGCTGAGCTTAGGTACGACTCAGAGAAATATTGTGCTCAAATAGACTTAGATAAGACTCGTGCAGAGTCGACAGGGATTCGGATGGGCCGTGAGGGCCAAGTAAGAGAACAGTCCTTGTCCCACTTAGTCAAGTTGGTGCCGGCATTTAGTGAAACTGAAGTCACAGAATTTTTTAATCGTTTTGAGAAGAAGTGTAGGGAGCATAATTGGCCTGAAGAGAAGTGGGCAGCTCTGGTCTCCTCAAGACTTACGGGTAAGGGTCTGAAGGCTTATGATGCACTGCCTTTAGAGTCTTGCATTGACTACCCAGAATTGAAGAGAGCTGTCCTACGGGCATACGAGTTGCAACCAGAAACATATCGATTGAAGTTTCGGGGTGTTACGAAGACTAGGGAGGCGACCTTTCTTGAACATGCCCGGGACTTAAAAGATGCACTTACAAACTGGACACGTTCTGAGAAAGCTGAGACGGCCGAACAGTTGACTGAGCTGTTTCTGCTCGAGCAGTTTTATAAGTGTACTGGTGCAGATATGACTTTAACTATTAAAGAAAAGAACCCTAAAACTCTACAGGAGGCAGCTGAGATGGCTGACCTCCGGCTATCATTAATTCGTGGGTGCGGGTCTGCCCAGCGTAGTGAGGCAGGTAACAAGGGGCGTGACACCCCACCCCCCCGAGTTAGTGATATACATTATGCAAACAAGTACAAGAGCTATGATACCAAGACTGACCACAAGACTAACACCGTCCCATTTAAGAAGGGGCCGGGCCCTTCCCAGTACCAAGGGAAGCCCAGAGGGGAGTTGGAGTGTTATCTTTGTCATGAAAAGGGGCACTTTGCAAGAGTCTGTCCTAGCAAACCACCTACAGCAGCTGTGTCTTTGGCCTGCAACATTGGTGTGTCTCCGAAGTCTTCTGAGTTTGCCCGGGGCAGTTCGTCAGAGGCTGAGGCACAGCCAATGCAGAAACACCTGAGAGGCTCGAACCCTGCTCAGGATGTTTTTTGCGACCATAGAGGACGGGGTTGCGTGATGTGGGCGGGGCGCAAGCATGGAGTAGAGGTCTTGCGTGATACAGGTGCTTCCCAGACTCTGATGAACAATTTGACTGGCTACCCTATAAATGCGGCTCGGGTGGTAGTGGTGCAGGGTATTAATGCAACTCGGTCATACCCGCTGGTGCGGTTGGAGTTGGAGGTGGATGGTGTGGCACGTGAATTGGATGTTGGGATTGTGGAGAAACTGCCAGTGGAGGGCGTCGACCTTCTTCTCGGCAACGACTTTGCAATGCCCGCTTCTGAGGTTCTACCCTTAGTCGTTGCCGAGAGGCCGGCCGACGTGAGTGGGGGAGAACAAGAGTGTGTCGAGCGGTGCCAGGCACAACCCATGGCGTGTGCTGTCACCCGAGCTCGGGCAGCTAAAGTGTCACAGCCTAGTCCTCCGTCTTCAGACCAGCAGAGGAACGATCAACAGGAGGAGGCTAAAGCTGGAGTTGGTTTTAAGAGTTTTGACTCGGCGGCTCTCCTGGGTGATTCAGTATTGGCACCTATGTTAGAGTCTGGAGAGGCCCCAGGACCTGTCACAGCTAGTGAGGAGGTAGGGCCGGAAGAGACTCCGAGGCAGCAACGTTGCACACGGAGAGAAAAAAGGATTGCTCAGTTTGATATTGGGGAAGGATTTGGGTTGCTTCGGAAGCACCTAGACAGGTTGGTTCCCTCAGATATTTGTAAACTGCAGTTGGAGGATCCGGAAGTTCAGAAGTGTGGTAATGGTGCTGTCGAGATTAAACACGAGGACGGGGAAGCATGTCATGTGAACCTGTTGGAGGAGTTTGTGAGGCAACCACCTGAGCAGCCTACTGTCCCTGCGTTGGTCTGCCGCGGCCAAGGTGGAGAAGGAGAGGGGGGCAGTAGGGCACAGGTGGAGGAGAGTAGGGATTGTTATGTCTCGGCGGAGCCGTGGGCGGGGGACACGAGTCTGGTGGCTGTGGAAGCGCTAGAGCACCTGCCTGAGCAGCAGTGTGCAGCACTCCAGCACCAGCTCGGTTCATACCCCACTGGTCGTGCCGAGCCCCTGAGTCTCACAACTCGGACGGTGCGAGATGTTCCGCGGGCAGGTCACGTGAATGTAAAAAGACCGTTAGCCTCGTTGTTTCGGTGGTTCAAGGTGGGCGACGAGGCTTTGGCATGGTTGCCAGGTCAGGGTCGACCCATGGCTGCCAAGGGTGGTGGTCAAAAGGAGGACATTGAGCAGATTGGTAAGGTCGGCTGTGGTATCGCAGTGCCCGGTCGTCGCATAGCCTCCCAATGCTGCTCTAGTCTAATGCAACAGCCCTACCATAGACCGACTGTATCTGGCCATGTCGCTGAAAGCGGTGATGCTGCGCAGGCAGATGTCGTCACAAGGAATGTGGGGGTGCGCATGTACGGTATCGGCGGGGAAGCCTTAGCTATAATGAACTGTGGGAGTGACTGCACGGGTGGTACTGGTTGTCCCTCTCATGACCTGGCTGTTCTAGGGACGAAGGTGGAGAAGGAGGGAGACTACAGGTTAGAAGCTGCGGTCTCGGCTGGGTTGTGGGAGGGCACAAGGCATGTTGTTCGTGGAGACAGTGCAAGGCAGTTATTTACTAGGCTATGGCAGTACTTTCGCATGTTTGTTGCTTCTCCAGGCCTGATGTACGGGGTAGAATCCGACATGCAGGCTGGAGATGGTGCAAGGCTCAGTTTAATTCCCTACCGTATAAATCCTGCTCGACAGCCTATGGTGCAAGCAGAGCTGGATTACGTGTGGACGAAGGATCTGAGGGATAAGGAATGTCGTGAGTGGTCGTTGCGTGTAACTTTGTCCGAGCGCGCTAAAGAGGTATGTGGTTTTGTTGTGGACGGGAGTACCTACCAGTGCAATGTTATGCCCTACGGACTTAAGAATGCACCAGCAACGTGTCAGAGCTTGATGAATGAAAGTGAAAAGGACAATGATGCGCTGGGGCATTTCGAGATCTATGTTCCAGCCTATGGTCCGGTCGGTGTAGTTTACCCAGATCATTACCCTCTCGAGATCTTGGACCAGTTTCACAATCGGAATATGAGGCTGACCAGGTGGTCACTAAGGTTATTGGTATATAACCTGGACATAAGCCATATTGCCGGTTGTGACAACGAGGTTGCATGTGGTCGTTCAGGGGTATATGATCCTGGGTAAATTGACACACGGGTAGCCTCCTGCTTTGGTTTGAGTAGTATTTTGCGCTTGGTGCTTGTTGGCTCGCGGTTGTAGCCCAGCGTATTGGGTCGTAAAGCAGGATTGTTGAGCGTTTGGTATAGAAGAAAATAGGCTGCCCTTATAGTGCAGCCGGAAAAAAACATATTAAAATATAAAAATCATATAAAAACTCTTTCTTTTTGATGAAGATAATTGTATAAGTTTGTCATAGCCTATAAGGTTTGAGTAGTCCACGAACTATCAAACGGCTGAGCTGCTGTAAGCTCGCTCTGGGAGCATGATATTATGTCTTTTACTATTGTTGGGAGGAGTTATGAAATGTGAATTTTTTTTTAAGATGTGTTTTAGTGATAAACTCAGCGTTGTTTTAGTGCCATGCGGTCGCTGGGTGTGAGGGGTTTGATGGGGTTCTGTATATCAGATTTTAGCTCAGGGTTGAGCAAGTAAAATCTTGGGGGAGGTGTGACGCATGTCGAGTATGAGCATGCTGTACAGAACGCCCAGTCAGGCCCCACCCTCGCTAGGATCGTCAGGGCAGGAACTTTGGCTGTAGTCTGTGTAGAGTTTCCTAACTCAGTTTATGTGAACCGTTGTACTATAAGTATTATCATTATGTATTTTGTTTTCTTCTAAGTCAACGAGTTCTATTTTAAATCATTATATATAAGTATTGTGTGTGGGAGATTTATATATATATAATGATGTGATGAGAGAGAGCGAGTTATGTAACGGAGGACAGTGTGCGCGCCACGAGGTGTGTAGGCCTCACTCCCTCCTCCCTCCTTCCCCCCTCCCTCCCCCCTCATCAAGAGCGTGGGAATCCTTTGTCGATCCCAGATTGAGAGAGCGAATGTGACGTCATGATTGCCGTTATGCTCGCTACGGGGCCGAGTATAAAAAGGGAGGTCTCGCCATTTTTAGATCAGAACTCATCAGGCAAAGCGACCTCTCATATCCCTTGCAACTATCGATATTCTTCCGACTGATGTGAACTTTCTCTACTCTCTGAACAGCCTATTTTCTTCTCTTCTCGTCCCTTTTTAACCAATGACCCCTTTGGTGCAGATTTAGTCAGCCAAAGTATTATCGCTTGAGTTCTCACGAGATAAGTGCCTGTTAGATAGCCTATTTTTGGAAGGGTTAACTAGAATAGGATTGATTGATGTTTGTTGCACTCGTATATGTATTTCCCTGTGTACTATTATTCATGTTCCTGTTTTCTGCTGGTTTAGGTAATGCTAGACTGGGATAGGGTTCCTCGAGTTGTGATTTCCTATGAGTGCTAGGTTGGTTGAACCAGTACAATTGCAACGGAGACGTGGGAAGCCTAGGGGGTCTTTTTGATTGTGTACCGTGGGAGTTTAGCACTGTGTTGCGAGTGAGGGCTTTTGCCTGTGCCACCCAACACTGTGCTATCTCATTTGCTTGACTTTGAGAGGATCGCCAGGAGAGAACCAGATACTAGTGATCTGGATCTCTCAAGAGAGCATCCCGTCAATTACCGTAATTTGGCCGCACAGTCTTAAGGACCTCGCTGGGCTACGAGCCGCTTGCTCAGCCATTGTCTCTTAACCTTAGATATCCCAGCTAGACTTTGCTCGACCAGCAGATACAGCATAGTATTGAAGCTTCTCCTTATGTATATTATTGTTTAAGCACTATTGATTTCATGTGTGGCACGCTTAGCTACTTCAGAGATTAGTGGCCCACGAGCACAATCTTAGTAGGCTATTGCCAGTGCATTGTCGGAGTACTTCTTCTTAATGTTTGCCATATCCTATTGCTTATTCTTATAATTCTTCTTATGTCAATTTAAAGCCTTTAATTACCAGTGAGTTATTCATTAAATTGCTGTTCAAAATCCGATACTTACTTCTTATGAGTATTCGAGAAGCATCTAACTTATCAGAAGATTCCTTGCTTGATGCTCGAGGACTATTGTTTAACGTAACGTAATAGTGCCGATCCGAAGTAGAGGGTGGAGGACTTCTTAAGTTCTTAGTTCAAGGGTGGATTACTTCGGCTTCGGCCAACACTATTCTTTAGTGTTGTAGTACTTTCTTCTTTGTTTGATTGTTGACCAGACTAGATAACTCCCGTCTTGCTATTAGTCTGTTGTGTGAAACGCTAGTACCGAGTTCTTGTATACCCCGTTATAGCAGATAGAACTCTGGAGGGTAGTGGCGTTTTTTGTTCGGCTGGCAGTACTCTGGGGTTGGGATCGTGTGTTTCCGTTGTGGCAGCGAGCCATACTCGAGTCCTGTGTAAGAGCCCTAGTGTACCCGAGTGCCCGGTCGTAACAAGAGAGACAGTGTTGAAGGTTATACAGCCTCCAGGAGGCCCCACGGAATATTTGTGTAGTCTAGTGTGTGTGTGTGAGAGAGAGAGAGAGACAGTCTTGAAGGTTATACAGCCTCAAGGGGGCCCCACGGAATATTTGGCTACAGTAGGACAATATATTGGGGTGCCACACATGTGTAGTCTAGAGCGAGCGAGCGAGAGAGAGAGAGAGAGAGAGAGAGAGAGAGAGAGAGAGAGAGAGAGAGAGAGAGAGAGAGAGAGAGAGAGAGAGAGAGAGAGAGAGAGAGAGAACAAAGTAACCCTGTACATCAATGGACGATACGCATATGCTGTATATGAAAATGATGTATAAGAAGATCAATGTGATTATAAATACAATATATAATACTATATACATGTGTTGATGGATAAGGAACATGTGGGTATGAAACTTAGTGCACGTAATATTATTATTGTTAGTATAAAAATGTATCAGTCTTTTTTTCTACTTAACAAGTGGAACTCTCCCTCAATCAATCTTTCCTTCATCCTATGACTTAAACTGCTTTAAACTTATGGCATATTATTAATGCATGCAAATATATAATAATTCGTGTATAGATTGAACGATACACATCATCTGATGTCCCGTTATAATCAATAGAAACCAATTATTCGCGTAAACATATATTCAAGTTCTATTCCAAAATTGATGCACGGCTCTCTCTCTCTCTCTCTCATTTCTAATTAAGAAGTCAATCAACCTCCCTGTCATCGCCTTGTGTCCCTCAGTCCTCATACTGGCATTTCATAATTACCGGTACTCCACTTATGATATATTCACCTGGCCCCATTATAATGATCGTATTTTAGCTATTTGTGAACATTAAATAGCAAACACATTATACTCTTAACCCATGCAGTGCGGTACCGGTGACAACCTTTGCATTATAGTCTGGCAACTATTAGACGATTGTATTGAGCTTAGGAAGGGCACCTACACATTAAAAGGCTGCAGAATATATCAATTAATCCCTACACCTGCCATTATGTCCTTCTTAAGCTTCATAAAATCATCTAAATGTAGCTAAAATCAAATATGAGAAGACGTCACCGGTTACGTACTCCACCACGGGTTAACAATATATACTGTATATAGATAACACATTTGTTTATAGCTTACCCTTTGCATATAAACACATAGATCTGAATTCAGAACAGTCCAGGAATGTCCAGGCTCAATCCTGAGATTACATTTCATATCTGTATTCAAAACGAGCTCCTGAGAGGCTCAAGCAGGTAATGCCTTCTGTACCAGCGACGTCTATTTCATTTTGTTATAGCAATACATAGACGATTTTGTAGTTTAAGAAGGATCTGTGGTGGCAGAACGGGTTAAATGGGATAGTTTGAAGCCTGTTACTTGCTTATATGATTATAATGAAAGCCTTTAAACCGATTATCATTAAAATTAACGTGGATATTGGTGTATCTATCTATTTGCTCAGGCACATTCCACATTTTTGGTTTTACTGGTGGTCCCATTATATAATAGTATATGACTAATTGTTCATTAGGTCTCTCTCTCTCTCTCTCTCTCTCTCTCTCTCTCTCTCTCTCTCTCTCTCTCTCTCTCTCAATAACACTTCTCCACCTCCCACAATGTTTGCCTCACACTTCAATGACTCTTCTGCTTCTCTCTCTCTCAATAACACTTCTCCACCTCCCACAATGTTTGCCTCACACTTCAATGACTCTTCTGCTTCTCTCTCTCTCAATAACACTTCTCCACCTCCCACAATGTTTGCCTCACACTTCAATGACTCTTCTGCTTCTCTTTCTCTCTCAATAACACTTCTCCACCTCCCACAATGTTTGCCTCACACTTCAATGACTCTTCTGCTTCTCTTTCTTTCTCAATAACACTTCTCCACCTCCCACAATGTTTGCCTCACACTTCAATGACTCTTCTGCTTCTCTTTCTCTCTCAATAACACTTCTCCACCTCCCACAATGTTTGCCTCACACTTCAATGACTCTTCTGCTTCTCTTTCTCTCTCAATAACACTTCTCCACCTCCCACAATGTTTGCCTCACACTTCAATGACTCTTCTGCTTCTCTTTCTCTCTCAATAACACTTCTCCACCTCCCACAATGTTTGCCTCACACTTCAATGACTCTTCTGCTTCTCTTTCTCTCTCAATAACACTTCTCCACCTCCCACAATGTTTGCCTCACACTTCAATGACTCTTCTGCTTCTCTTTCTCTCTCAATAACACTTCTCCACCTCCCACAATGTTTGCCTCACACTTCAATGACTCTTCTGCTTCTCTTTCTCTCTCAATAACACTTCTCCACCTCCCACAATGTTTGCCTCACACTTCAATGACTCTTCTGCTTCTCTTTCTCTCTCAATAACACTTCTCCACCTCCCACAATGTTTGCCTCACACTTCAATGACTCTTCTGCTTTTCTCTCTCTCTCTCTCTCTCTCTCTCTCTCTCTCTCTCTCTCTCTCTCTCTCTCTCTCTCTCTCTCTCTCTCTCTCTCTCTCTCGCTCTCTCTCAATAACACTTCTCCACCTCCCACAATGTTTGCCTCACACTTCAATGACTCTTCTGCTTCTCTTCTCATTTTACTCTTTTATTTTCAGAGTTTTCTTTTCATTCTTCTTATTCTTGTTGTGTTTGAGTATTATTATGCCTCGTTATTTATTCTCCTCCATTACATTAGCATATAATTATAATCCCGAGTTTAAAATGACAATGGTTTCACAAAGGACATACTCGCTTAAATGCTGCAACTACAAACCCACGTACCAATAGTATATATAATATACATATGTACGGTACAATATGCATCTATCTTACACAAACAAAAACAATCACAACCACACACTCACAAATACATACTATATAATCACTCACACACACACACACACACTCACAAATACATACTATATAATCACTCACACACACACACACACACACACACACTCACAAATACATACTATATAATCACTCACACACACACACACACTCACAAATACATACTATATAATCACTCACAAGACAGTAAACATTTGTCCTTTGCCATACGTCCGTTTTAGTTCACTCACCCTTTGACATCAAAAGGACAACTTGTTATCAAATTCTCACACCACACCAGCTGGACCATAGTCAGTCAGTCTGTATATTATATATGAAATGACGGGGTTGCTACCACCACAGGCAACAACCAGTTGCAGAATAGCTAGTCTGCAACTGGGTCGACCAGCCAAATCCATCACCAGAAAACAAGAGAGAAATAACAACACCAGCCAATGACAGGCCAGCATTCCTTCCTTAACCAGATCTACACTACGATGAAGAAATGTTTATGCAAATTGCACATCAACGACCAGAAGACTACAGATACAACTAGGCCTGAACAGGAGTGTCAGTTATGCCGGTCCAGTAGATCCAATAACCTCCAGACAAGAAGAAATAATAGGCCAGCAATACCTCAATATGTCGAAGAGTCTGGAGGATGATGTAATCCTAAGAAGTAAGAATTCTCCCAGAATAGGATAAATAGATGCTTTATATGATTGAATATGTTCTATCTATCTATCTATATGCTCAGGCCCAATCCCCATTTTGGGGGTAGCCGACTCAAGACAGCAAGAACAGGGAAAACACAAAAACAACATAAAACAAAAAATAAACACAGATAAAAAACACAAACTCTCACACATCCAGGTCACCCAGGAGAAGACCCAGAGACCAGGGTTACCAAGGTCGCTCCAGCACTCCCCCGGCCCCTGACCACCTGGAGAGGTTCCGATCTCGGCAGGCAGACATGCAGCGGAGCCAAAGCCACAAGCCCTCCCACCACACTTCCAGGCACACCCTTCATATTAATCGTCTCCCCGGGCCAGGCGCCTGATGGACTATTATCTAGTCCAACTTGCGCCCGACCCCTTACTCCAAATGACCACGTGTTCACTCAACTATTCACAAGCATTCTCCATTCACTCCTGTCCACCACCACTTCCCCTGCCTGATCTATAGTCATTCCTCTATCATCCAAAGCCTTTCTTACACAGTCTCTCCATCTCAATGGGGGTCTTCCTGCCCTTCTATCTCCCCTTGTACCTGACTCACATATTCTCTTTGTAAGCCTTTCATCTCCCATTCGTTCAACATGACCATACCAGCTCAGCACCCTTCTGTCCACTCTGGCTGACAAATGTTCTTGCTGCCCCACTCTCCTATGTATCTCTTCATTCCTCAATCTGTCTCTACGAGTAACTCCACACATACTCCTCAAGCAGCTCATCTCCATCACATCCAGCCCTCTTTTCTCCTTTTTTTTTCAGAGCCCATGTCTCAGCCCCATACATCACTGTTGGCACAACAATTCCTTGATACAGTGCACTTTTTACTTTCACTCCGAGATTTCTCGTCTTCCACATACTTCCCATTGCTCCGAAAACCTTCCTTCCTTCACACACTCTCTGTTTTACCTCCACTTCCATACCTCCACTCCTGCTTATCGTTCCTCCTAGATATTTAAAACATTCTACTTGTTCCAATATTTCCCCATCCAGCCTCACATCTAGATTCATCCTATGCTCTCCCCTATTACACACCATTACTTTACTTTTATTGACGTTCACCTTCAGTTTCCTCCTTCCACAAACCACACCAAACTCTTTGACTACCCGCTGCAGTTTCTCATCAGAATCCGCCACCAATGCTGTGTCATCAGCGAACAGCAACTGATTCAACTCCCAATCTCTACCATTCTTTCCTACTAAACCCAATCCTCTTCCCATAGTTCTCCTTTTCACCTCCCTCACCACACCATCCATAAACATATTAAACAGCCATGGTGACATTACACAACCCTGTCGCAAACCTACCTTTACCTCAAACCATTCACTCAACTCACCATTTCCTACTCTCACACATGCTCTGCTCCCTTCATAAAAAAAATGAATATGTTACCTAGTATATAAGTGCACCTATACAGTATATATGCCCCAGCCATGTCTACTATTAGTATTTAACCTCACAACCCCATCACAACGAATTCACAATACCCCTATTGCCACGAAACTGTATAAACGAGAGTCAAGAATTAAGTCAGATATTGCTTCAAAAATTTAGGAGAAAAGTATGCAAACCAACCCTGCGGTACTGTACTCAGCCTGAATAAGGACAGGACAGCTAACCACAGCTAAAGTTTGCCCCAGCCCTGCCCCCTGCTAGTGAAAGTGCTCGACCTGTGGTGCCCTCTGACGTCGGGAGCCTGAAGCACTGCTCGAGTGACACCCTACATTCCTGAGGTGTTGCCCTAGAACCTACGCTTCAAGTCGGCCAGCCCTGTGCCCTCACTACCCTCCAAACTTACCCTAAGTGTCTCTGTATATCTTGAAGTTGTGATTATTGTTGTCGAGGTATAGGTTAAAATATGTGAATCATGTAAAACGTGTGATTTTAACTAGATCTGTGCCCAAGATCCTTGTAATTGCGTACCTGTTAATCCTTCAGAAATTAATAGTAATTCTTGCCTAACACCTGTGTTGAAGATCCTATATTATTCCTGTTTAAACACCCTCTAGAACGTCCTACGCATACGTTATATATTTGTGCTCATTCATTTATCACGCCACGTACTCACAGATTTTCCTAATATATGTATTCTGTTATGTGTGTTGTAAGTTGAGGTCGACGTGTATTTCGTGTCTTGATTCCCCTTCTTAATTCATAACTAATTACCTAGAACCTACGCCCAATTTCATATTTAATTTATCCCAGTGTAAATCTTATCATTCCCTAAGTTATATACTTTCCAAGTCCCCATTTTCTCATACGATTACTTAATCGTTGTTGTGATTATTGTATGAACTAGTATTATCGTTCATGCGAATATTGATGTAAATCATTTGTATTCTTATGACCTAGGAATTCTAGCCTTACATAGTCTTTTATCTAAATTTTCCATCATCTCGAATACACCACTTATTAAGGTGAATTCTTCATAAGACTCTGTTAACCTGTTCAGATATCTTGTTAATACCCTTCTGAGTATTTTCATAGTACAACTTCGTCTTGTGCGTCACTTTTAACATAATTAATATTTTTGTTAATTATTTTCTTACGCTATTACCATTATAAGCGTTTCTAGGACATCTACTAATTAATCACATTTGTTTAATTAGACTTTGTCTTTATCCACTGTTAATAATCAATTTTCTTTAATTCATTCGTAATTATATTAATAACATTACATCTGAATTCCTCGACCGAGTTCGTAATTATTGCATACGTTCGATTGAAGTGAATATACAGTTCAAATCATATATTACATAATTTGAGCTACATACCGGTACATACAGTAGTAAATTGTGAAAATAAATAAGTAATACCTAGGTGTCATTGTAATACCTCGGAGATTAAGTTCATATTTACACAAACTAGAATTGTATTTTCCAACATCGCAGTAAAGTATATGACCTGACCAGCTACCTACTCAAAAGTCACTATCCGTAACCTGCTTGACGCGCGCGCCCTCACTCCATGTACCGCCCCGTATCTCAGTGTTTTAACTCTCAACTCTTCCATTCTCTTTTATATTGAGAGTACCGGTAGTTATAATCATTGTTGTTGTTTCATTCACGTAAGACACTCGACCCGCATCATTATTATTATTATTAAGGGTTGATACTATAGGTCACGTGTTTATTTAATTGCATATTTCCGGTTTGTTTATTACCAACACTGATTTAATATTGATATTACCTTGGTCTACTCTAATAGTATACATTCGCCTGTTACCTTATAATTCTCATAATTATTAAGGTAATCTTATACCCGAATTATACATATTAAACCAAGCCTTTCTATGAACATCACTTTCAATGTTGTTGAATAAACCTGTGTGTATAACTCTCCTGTGTGTTGTCATTGAGTTCTGTAGTACCTATTGAATACTTATTGTGATATTAAGAACGTGTTCGGGGAGTTCCTGTTGAGTTTTAATTACGGTCTGAGTCCATACCTGGATATTAGTAAAGACTATAATTATCATGAGCTATAATTACTATAGCCCGGCAAAACAATATATACAGTATATATATATATATATATATATATATATATATATATATATATACTGTATATTATATATAATGTGTGTTTGTGTGCGGTATTTTATGCCATAAGTGTATGGTGTTTTCACAATTACAGTAGATCGCATAGGTTTTTCATTCCCTATTTTTTAGTGTTTGCATTCCAAATGTATTGCAATGTTTTCATTATTACTCTATTTGTCCTTGTTTCTGAGAGCTGTATTAAAGGAAAACATATGCAAATGAGAAGAAACAATACACATACAAATTACAATGTGTAGGTTAACACTCACCGGAGCCTTCCACCATTAAGCAGTACCCACCTGAGGAAGAGAAAAACACTCATATAACATAAGAACATAAGAAAATGGGAGTCTGCAAAAAGCCGATCGGCCCATACAAAGCAGATCCCTGTCACACCCAACCCCAATTACAAGGCCCAATTATAGACCCATCTCACTAATACCTTGAGTTCTGACCCCACCAAAACGGTCAGAGATTAACACAAGATTACGGGGGTCTGCTGAGCGCCGATTGGCCCACACCTGGTAGATCCCCCTCACACCCAACCCATCTCGTCCATATGCCTATCTAATTTTATCTTAAAGCTCCCTATCGTTCTTGATCCCACTATATCACTTGGTAGCCTATTCCACCGATCTACAACTCTGTTACCAAACCAATATTTGCCTATATCTTTTCTGAAACGAAATTTATCTAATTTGAAACCATTTGTACGAGTTATTTCGCTATTACTGAGCTTTAGTACATTTTTCATGTCTCCTTTATTAATTCCACTAACCCATTTGAATACCTATATCATGTCACCTCTAACTCTGCGTCTCTCTAACGAATGTAAGCCTAATTTCTTCAACCTTTCTTCATACGGAAGATTTCTAATATTATGGATAATTTTTGTCATTCTACGTTGTACTCTCTCCAATGAATCTATGTCCATTCTGTAATAAGGACACCAAAATTGAACAGCATAATCCATATGGGGTCTCACTAATGACAAGTAAAGTTTTAAGATAACATCAGCAGTTCTGTTACTCACACTCCTAGATATGAACCCGAGAATCCTGTTTGCCTTGTTACGAACGCTTATACATTGTTTTCTAGGCTTCAAATCATTGCTAACAAACACACCTAGATCTTTCTCACAGTCTGAGTTTTCTAATTCCATATTAGCTAGTTTATATTTAACATTTGTATGCATCTTCCCTATCTTTAATACCTTGCATTTGTCAATGTTAAACTTCATCTGCCAATTTACTGACCATTCGTGTAAGGTATCTAGATCCCTTTGCAGACACTCTATATCTCTATCTGAATCAATTTTTCTCCCCATTTTGGTATCGTCTTCAAATTTACTTATCCTACTAGTTATACCTAAATCAAGGTCATTTATGTATATAATAAACAACAGAGGACCTAATACAGATCCCTGGGGGACACCACTTTTGACTGCTCCCCATTCTAACTTGGTACCATTTATGCTGACTCTCTGCTTCCTACCAATTAGCCATGACCTAATCCATCCCAACAACGCCCCACCTATTCCATGCGCCTCAACCTTTCTCATCAATCTCTCATGGGGGACTCTGTCGAAAGCTTTACTGAAATCTAAATATATTATATCATATGACTTGTCATTATCTACTGCTTCATATACCTCTGAGAAAAAACTAAGCAAATTAGTAAGGCAAGAACGTCCCTGAGTGAATCCATGCTGAGAAGAATTTATTAAATTAAATGTATCTAAGTGGTTTCTAATTTTACTAGCAATAATTGACTCTAGTAGCTTTCCTATGATTGATGTAAGACTAATGGGACGGTAATTGGATGCTATTGATTTGTCACCTTTTTTGAAGATCGGAACTACATTTGCAAGCTTCCAAGCTTCTGGAACTATACCTGTTTCTAATGACTTGTTAAATAGAAATGTTAATGGGTAACTTAACTCATCCCTACATTCTTTTAATACTCTAGCATATACCTCATCAGGACCAGGCGATTTATGAGGTTTCAGTCTGTCAATTTCCTTAAGCACATCATTTCTACTTATAGTAACCGTACTTAACCTATTTTCTATACTATCGCTATATACCTTACGGACTTCTGGAAACTGTGCCAAATTTTCATTAGTGAAAACGGAAAGAAATTGACTATTTAATGTACTGCACATTTCTAAATCATTTTCTGTCATTTCTCCTATCGAAGTTTTAAGGGGACCAATTACATCTCTAACCTTGGATTTATATAGTTGGTAAAAAGCTTTAGGATTATTTTTTGAGTCATTGGCAACCTTAATTTCATAATTTCTTTTTTCTTTCCTAATATCCTTTTTTACCTGTCTTGATAGATTCTGATAGTAAGCAAGTAGGTGAATTTCGCCTTTTCTAATTTTTCTATATATTCCTCTCTTTTGTCCTAGAAGATCTAATAGTCTATTATTCATCCATTTGGGTTGGTTCTGTGTCACATTGGGCCCAAATTTGGCAAATGAGTTTCAATGCGGATAAATGTAAAGTACTACATATCGGATACCTAAATGAGAAAGCAAACTATTCGATGAATGGCACTCAGCTTAAGAATGTAAACAGAGAAACCGATCTGGGAGTAACAATATCGAGTAACCTAAAACCGAGTCAACAATGTTCAGAAGTTGTTAAGAAGGCAAACAAAATAATTGGCTTTATAGGCAGTCATTTGAGCATAAATCCAAAGAAATTATCCTAACCCTTTACAATTCCTTAGTCCGCCCTCTTCTGGAATACTGCGTTCAATCCTGGTGCCCTTATTACCAAAAAGATATAAACAAGCTAGAACGAGTTCAACGTAGAGTTACCAAAATGATACCTAGCCTAAAGAACAAACCATACGAAGAGCGTCTTAGAGAATTAAATCTATTTCCTTTAACCCAGCGCAGATTAAGAGGCGACTTAATTCAAGTGTTCAAAATCATCAAAGGCATCGACAATATGAACTGTAGTAAGTACTTCACTATCGACCAATCTAATTACACGCGGGGAAACGGTTGCAAAATTATTGGTAAATCTTTTAACTCGCACGAATCTAAAAATTTCTTCTTCAATCGAGTTGTCAACTTGTGGAATGGGCTTCCCCGAAACGTTATAGACTGCAT